>JACJUY010007527.1:20676-38487 GCA_014220935.1 Platorchestia sp. MABIK
AAGTATTTTCTGGCGTCAAGAATTGCGAAGTTTCATGTCATGTATGTGTAAACTGTCAAAAGTCATGGAGCTGTGTTTTCTCTTATAATTATCATTACATGTATCATCAAATGTAGTTTAAGCAAGATTAGGAGTACATTGCCCTCAATCATTTTTCGACTAGTAACATGGGTATTACAATACTCGTGTGTGTATCATCTAAGTGTATTAACTTTAAGATATTTAAAAACCAATGATGGTACTTTTGTACCATCTGTATTGGAGATAAACTGCTTTTTTTTTCTTTTCTTTCTTTCTTTTTGTAGTGAAAAGAAATGGGAATGGTAGAAGATTGGAGTGAAGGGATATAGGAATGGTAGAAGATTGTGGTGAAGGGATATGGGAATGGTAGAAGATTAGAGCGACGTGATTAAAGAATGGTTGAGAAATGTAACGAGAGGATTTAGAAATAATTGAAAATTGGAGCGAATTGATTGAGTAATGATTGGATGTTGGAAAAAAGTGTTGAGGATTACTACGAGAGGTCGAACAAACATTTAAGCGCAACGAGAAATCAGAAAAGAGAGCGCATGTATAAGGCTGTATTGGCAAAAAACATGAGACGCAAAGTTATATGAGATGCAGCTGAAGTTTCAACTTACCTATTTTTTCAAGTTAGATAAAATGATTGTGCAGCATGAAGATATGACAGTAGCACGGAGAAACGATGAGAAACACACTTCATGAAAAAATAAATTTGAGTTCAGCGGGAGTGAAAGTATCGAAAGAAAGGCGAATGATGTAAAAGAAATCAAAACAGGATTAATTCGTCATAAGAGGTGCTGAGGAAATTATCGAAAGAAAGGCAAGTGATGAAAAGAAATAAAAAGAGGCTGCTTGTAACGATAACAGGTGCCGTGATCATAATGGCATTGTAAATTAGGGGAATTTCTGAGTAAAAGATACGCGTTAGAATGAGCATTTTGCACACTTACAACACTTGTTAAATTTTTTTTACATTTTCGATTTTACATTTTTTACGAGATTGAAAAAAATTTCACTTCAAAGTGATGTCGTCAATCAAAAAGAATCAAAGCAAATTTATAATTTAAAAAATGCATGCATTTTGGCATTTTCAAAATACTTCGTTAGGTACAAACTTGTATTGTTTGGCGGCGAAATAATTTTAGAATAGAGTTAAATTAAAGAGGAGAAATCCATTCGAAATATATTTTCAAAAATACAGAAAGACAGAAGTGTGTCTTTAAACTTCCTCCAAAAATAGTGACAATTAAATATTTACGGTGGGTAAAATATGTTTTTCACTTCGAGGTACGAGTTTTCAATCATTTAAAATTTTCTATATATTTTCTTAGATTTAGCTAAATTTTCTAAAATTAAATTTAGACTTTAATTCTTCTCGCTCTCTAACAAATACAACATTAGTCATTTTTTCCAGCTAAACTCTGTCCGCAAAAAAGGTAAAAAAATAATAACGTATGCTGAAGAATTGAAGTAAAGAATTAAAATTTAATTCAGTATTTTTGTGATTGGAAAGGAAATTCTATTATACAGTATACTCAAGTAGATATTCTGTGGAGATTTCGAGTTCCAAATTTTCCACGCATTTTTCTATTAAGAATTATGAGTCCTAAACATTATGTCTAACATCAAAATCACTTAAGAAATCCTTTTGGTCATAAAATATCGACCATTCTAACCATTCTTTATTTTATCTATAACTTGCACATCGATTGCTCCAAACCAATTTCCCCAAAGTTTCAATTAGTTACACACATGTCCTTCATATCTTCCACAACACATTCATCCTACACAACTTGAACAAATCTTATTATTTAATAATACCAGTCCCAAATTTCGAGACATCCATCCCATTTGCGTTCCCAAATTTCAAGATCTATGTCCTAATTCCGTTCCCAAATTTCAAGATC
This sequence comes from Platorchestia sp. MABIK, assembly GCA_014220935.1. Taxonomy (NCBI): domain Eukaryota; kingdom Metazoa; phylum Arthropoda; class Malacostraca; order Amphipoda; family Talitridae; genus Platorchestia; species Platorchestia sp. MABIK. The sequence continues at coordinate 22,608 of JACJUY010007527.1, forward strand.
TATATCCCAACATCCCTACCAAATTTCAAGACCTATATCCTAATTCGGCTTCGAAATTTCAAGATTTATACCCAATTCTGCTCCCAAATTTCAAGATTTATACCCAATTCTGCTCCCAAATTTCAAGACCTAGTGCGTATCTCAATTCCACTCCCAAATCTCAGCACTTCTATCCATTTCATTTCGTTCCTTACGTCATTCATCACACAAGCATATTTCTCCACACCAAACTAAACTCCCTCGCACTTCTAAGAAGCAACATCCATTTCAGGCATCTGTTGGTTCGCACATTCATCTCCTGCGTACAATTCTGTTCACTAATTCAGGCCGCATTTTAGAAGCCCACACTCGCCCACCACCTTGTTCAAATCTTGCCTCAAAAACCGTGCGGCAAGTTCTGACTAATTAAGAGCAACTTTTGCCTAACTTGCCATAATCTTGTCAAAAATGGGTCCGTATAATTCTTCCTTTTATGGGCAAAAGAGAATAACGTACGGTGCACCAGTGGACGCTAGCGCTTGTGTGTTGCGCTGCGAGTTGCGCAGTGCGTTGCGTGGTGCGTTGCACATTGCGTTGGGTGCGGGTTGCGCAATGCGTTGCGTGTTGCGCATTGTGTTGCGCACAATGTTGTGTGGCATGTTGCTCACTTCGTGTGTGGCGTGTTGTACATTGTATGGCGAGTTGCGCATTGTGTTGCATGCTGTTTTGTGTCGTGTGTTGTACAGTGTGTTGCGCAGTGTGTTGCGTAGTGTGTTACAAGCTGAGATGTGCTCTGCATAGCGCATTGTGCATCGCTTTGCTGTACATGGTGTGTTGTGCCATGTGCTGCGTAGTATATCGTGCAGTGGGTAGTACAATGTGTTTCCTAGTGTGCTGCTCGTTGTGTTGAGCAGTGTGTTGTATAGTGTGTTAGGTAGAGCACTGTTCTTTTTCATATAGGTTAGTTACGTAATTGTAAGTGACGGAAAATGAAAAATCGCAATGCAAAGTCGGTTGCGTTGAAGAATACTGTGATGAATTAGAAAGTTGTCTATGATGAAATATTTTTATACATTTAATATCTTAAAAAGTTAGTTTTGAGCAACTACCAACCATTTAAAAACTCTATTCTCCAATGAGCTTCTTCTGAATTAAACTATTGTAGGGCAAGACGAGATTATTACAATATACAAGGCGAGATTATTTGCTGAAATTGAACAGACGAGAAGCATTAGCTGCACCAACCTAGGTTCTGTAACGTCAGTTTTGAAACTAAAATTACATTATCAAATAGCATGATATTAGTAGATTGAAAAGTGGTGAATGATATAATCTATTCGCTGCTATCATATGCTCGTCTTGCATGAAAATTAATTTTACCCAAATAGTTTCATCTTTGAGTGAAAAAGATCATGACATCACCTAATTGTCATCTATGAACGTATAACTCTGATGAATAAATAAATTAGGCATCAATGAAGAACTACATCAGATTAAATACGTAGAAGTAACATACCAAACAAATCAAGCATTGTTCGGAGCTAAATTTAAAAGCAAAGTACTATTCAAAATCGTGACAAATTTATTCGTGCAACTTATTTATCCTCTGACAACATATTTATACACATTTGAAGACTAACTGTCTTGAAAAGGTGTAGCGGATTTAAAGATTGGTCCTGACTTGACGACTAACAGTCTCAAGAGACTATGATTCATTTCCTCACAAGATGCTCCGAATCATTATGATCAAATTTAATAAATTTAAAGAAACTTTCTCTGTACACGCGTTACCGCAACGTAGCTCAATGCTGGAGATTTCGTTGCGTTCTCGGAAATCTAATCTGCTCTACAGTCTACACAGAGCTTTTGTGCAGCGTCTGTATAGTGCAGCAGCGCTTGTGTGGATAAAGAATCCTGTGTTTCTTCGTGTTAACTGCAAAAGGGATGTACAGGGTGAGGATGAACTTTACCAACTAATTTTCTGTACAAAGGTTACTGGTGTCTAAGTAATTCATTTATAAATCAGAGGTACGTAAATGTTTGAAACAACGAATCATTTATATTGTTCTAGGTCGGTGAATTGCGGTGTTTGCTTAGTAAAATAAGACATAAATGTTAACAATTGTTGAACGTTGTTGAAATAACTCCATAGATTATTGAATTCATGTATTCCATAGATTGTGGAATTCATGTATTCCATAGATTATGAAATTCAAGTATTCCATAAATTATGGAATTAAAGTATTCCATAGATTATGGAATTCAAGTATTCCATAGATTATGGAATTCAAGTATTCCATAGATTATGGAATACCTTCATCTATAAAATCCAGCGTACAATTGTTTATTTACCTGCACGCAAGCCCTAAAACTCAGCAGAAAGATCAAGGCGTAAGAACAAGCACAATGACTGACCTAATCTAAATGACATACAAAATATCTTCTTCTTGTCACCTCACAAAAGCATCATCAAATTCAAACAAGAATTTTTCAACAATGGCTACCCTAATACCTCATTGACAATATCCTAAAAATAGATCTACAAAAAGTGAACAGTAACAGGAAAAACCACACGTGGAGTACGCTACTATAACCAGTGCTCATTGGCACATATAACCGACCAACGCACAGTGGAACAAATAGTTGAGCTCGACACAAAACGCATTGCTGTGAACGAACACTTACTACTCATAATTTATTGCAACAGTCACGCCATACCTAGCTGAAATTTCAAAAATAACCAAACGAAATTTTTTTCAGCTTTACAACAAACAAATGTCATGTATGGCTGTGACTGAGGACTGTCAGGCTCCTAATTTCTCATTCAGCGACATGACAACCATCACACACAATTCCAAGTGCGTGGTGGTCACGGTAAAGGAAACAAGGTAGGTTCAAACCAGTCTTTTTTTCGTTGACGACATGGGTTTGCTGACGTCACGGCAACGAACCAATAGCAGCGCTCATATCGCATCTGGTAGCACTGCTACCCACAAATCTGGCTCCACTATTGGCCTAACGCCCCTGCGGTTTGGTGACGTCATAAAGTTTATTTGAAATGAAACCTTTCTATTGGCTAGCCGAACAAGAGGAGGTGATTTTCCTCCCATAGAAATGACCCTACCTTGTTTCCTGTACCGTGGTGGTGGCGCACACTGACTGTACCTAGGGTCTAAGGCCCATAAAACAGCAAAAGACTCGCAGTTTTGCATTTCAACTCGAGAACTCGTAAACAACACTAAAATATTACGCCACGAACCTGAACATAACACACTGCCAATTGTTGAGGCAATAATGGTCAGACAGAAAGAGCCATCGATCAACAATCAAAGCCCTGGTACCTACCACACATCCTCATGTTAACGTCGACCGCACCTCTAGAAGGTGCAGTCGCTTGGGAGTCTTCCGGGCAGTGCCGCCCGGTGTTTCTCCCCGTTAGGAAAAGGGAGAACTCAGACAAAATTCCCCTCTCTACCCAGGTGTTGGAAAAGGGTACCGGCTTGACCGGGGATAACCGTCATTGCGTCCTGGTGTTAGTTATAATGCATTCGAAAACCTATGAAAAAAATTACAAAACACTCTCTGAAGTAAAAAGAATATAAGCGATGAACGTATCTTAGCTACGCATCAATTATTCATAAGCTTAATTAACCGGTCTTGACAGAACAAATGTGTTTCCTTATAGGGGAATATTGCACTTAAATCAAACAATGCTATTTTTGTTAGTACAAACCTAATATTAAATCTTTCTATATTTCTGAAAATAAAATGATCCCTTCATCTGAAAATTGAAAAAGTTTGATTATAATTTATGTATATATATATATTTTTATATATATATATATCCTTTTTCGTCCATTTATACTTTACCGTAGACTTTTTTAATGTTCAGATGAAGGGATCATTTTATTTACAGATGTATAGAAAGATTTAATATTAGGTTTATACTAACAAAAATAACATTGTTTGATTTATGTTCAATATTCGCCTATAAGGAAACACATTTGTTCTGTCAAGACCGGTTAAACTTTTGAATATTTGATGCGTAGCTAAGATACGTTCATCGCATATATTCTTCTTACTTCAGAGAGTGTTTTGTAATTTTAAGGCTACACCCATTTTCTAAGTAATGCCTTTCAAAAGGTAATTTAATGCACTTTTGCTTCGTGAAAACTGTTCTAATTGTTTTATCTTTGTAAATAAGTGCTGTAAATTTCAGTTAGATAACTGAAACGATTTAAATTTGGTAATGATGTGAGTGACTGTGGTGAAAAAGATGATCGCGCAGGAAAGTGAGAGACTTGTAACGCTTAGTTGAACAACTCAAGTGTGCATTTAACTCTATATATCTCGCTCAATGAAAACATGCATTTGAAATAGAAACATTGTCGCTAAATGATGACAGTTTTCTTCATTATCTTCTACGTTAGCCTTCATCACAATTTATTCAAGCCTTTGTTCTTCTTCTCAAAATCATCACTTTTACGATTGAAAGATATCGTTTAAGTTAAATGAGTGAGCTTGTCACGACTTATTCGCAAAGATTCCACCATCGAAAGCTTTCACCGATCAAAGATGGTTTAAGTTGTTTTTGAATATTAATAATTTGAAACAGCTATTTAATTTGTCAATCCCCCAAAACGTATCTGGAATTAAAATATTATATGCGGTGAACGTATCCTAGCTACGGATAAAATATTCACCAATGATTGATACAGTCTCAACAAAAAAATGGATGTATCTTTTTTTGGGACATGCTCTATAGATGCATATATGTTTGTCGAAGGTCAATATTAGAGGACTTTTCAGTTTGTTTACATGTCAAGTTAAAGAATTACTTAATATTAAGTGCTATTTTTGAGCAAAAATTCATTATAATAATTATCACACAGAAAATGTTCGACTGATTTGCGGAAAATTAAGGTTGTTTTAAAAAAAGTTATTATACAATTTCAATTCAATTTACAAAAAATCGCACCACGAGAGAAATTTAAAAGAAATTGAAAATATCTGGTGCATGCCACAGCCAGCGAACGTGACGTGGAAGTGACATGAGGCGCCATCTCATCATGTGGTCTTGAAACACATCAATTTAAGTTTAGTTATGTTAGTTTTTTAGCTAAGATCGAGTCAGTGCTTAAAAATTATAAGCAATTTGTCTTTAGACTCCAATTCAAAGAGCAGAGCTCTCAATTCCAAAAGTCCTCCTAAGCGTGTAAAATAAGTATTTATTTTCGTGAAATTGTGCGTCATGGGGACTCGAGGAAATGAACCTCCGCCGTGCAGTAGGAATTGGGACCTAAAATAAAATAGCTCATAATTTTTTTTTCACACTGAGTAGACATCAGCTAAGCGGATGTAACACTAACCTAACCTATCCTTACATAACCTAAATTGCTTGATTAAAATGATTCAAAGTGCATTTTTGACGAGGTGACGCCGCATGTGTTGTCACCTTACGTCGTGCAGCGTTTTTTTTATCGCTGATAGCCTTTTCGTATCGGGCGATATTTTAAAATGAAGTAGAATATTAAACCAACTTCAAAAAACATACTGACAATTTTAGCAACTCGATCGAACATTTTTTCTGCACAATTTGGAAAAAGAAAGCGGTGGCCTAAAACGTTTCCACTCATTTTTGCCCGCCGTACCCTAGTGCTGCTATATAGGCTCCGAAATCCCTGCAAGTGATGATTTGCGACATATTTGTATTTCACTATCGAAATTATTACTAACGTAAGGTTTTACGATTGCAATCAAATTTCCTGTTCCATTGTCACCTTTCCTTCGTAAACACGTCAGTAAATAACTATATAGATAAATAGATAAATACTGCCGCTATGAATATCCAGTCTAACTTTCTTGCCGGGACATTTATGATTTTATCCGTCCAATTTCAGCTTTTGCATGAACAGGGCATCTAAAATTATAGAAAGTGCGGCGAAAATGTTAAACTGGGATCACACCTTCGCCACACAGTACCCTTCCTAAACTCCGAAGTGTTGTAGATAAAAGTATAGTTTAGTGCAGTAGTGCTGCATAGTGTAGTAGATAAAGGTATAGTTTAGTGCAGTAGAGCTCCATAGTGTTTTAGATAAAAGCTGCTCTTACGCAGTGTGTGTGATATTGAAAACAATATAGTTGATCTATACTGGTCTCCCGTCGATACCCAGTCCAACTTCTTCGCCGGAGCATGCATATTTTTCGCCGCCGAAGCGATTTAAACGCTTGGGCGGCGAAAAACATGCATGCTCCGGCGAAAAGTTAGACTGGGTAGTGTAGCGGTAAGAAACTTGAGGCAGCTGTACCAAAGCGAATGTTCGGCATCTAAGCCCGCAGTAAAGCTGGACTATCATTAATCCAGCGTTTTAAATGTCCTTCGAACTGAGTTCGCTGCGCCTGCGTAATAATTCTCACATAATCCAGATATAATCCTGACATAATCTGTTTGCAAATGTGGCCTGGGTGTGCCTGGCCTTCTCAGATGCAAATCCTCTTTGGGAATAATTTTTATTAAAACACAAATGCTTTCACTGACGTGGGCGTCCTCTGCTATTAGTTTGTTTCGTATTTCTCTTGAAAAACATTTCTCTGATGAAAAGAATTCTTCATGAGGAGTGAATATCGTCTGAAGAACAGACCTCATTTCGAGCCTAAATTCCATTAAAAAATCACAACATTACATTTCAGAAATGCATTCTCTAGCTTTTCGACGGTTAAGGATAAATTACCTTCAAGGCATAAATTTAGGTCATGAATAAATTTCATGGCAAACTCGAGGAATAAATTCCCCCCAAGGCAGGACTCCTTCAAACCTCCCCGGCCAGGTATGCCCTCCATCCCAGTGCCATTCCTCCAGCACAGGCGCGCCCAGTAAATATATAATACCTTTGCTGAGAGGCAAGTTGGTCGCAGCCGAGCTGCCTGAAATATTCCGGCATTTCTTACAATATTCTGTTTACCCTGGAGCCAGCCTACTGCAAGTGCCATTCACGGCTTAATGAAGGACTTTCTACCTCTGTTTTTCTTTTGCATAGGTTAAACAAACCCGTGAGTTTGAGCTATGAAACACCCGAGGTTCTAGTCGTGAACAGGTACCTGGAATGTAGTTGCTAACGATACTGGTGCTCTAAAATATACGGGGGCAAATAACCAGGTTTCAGATTAAAATACGCACGTTATTTTTTCGGGAAAGCTCGTTAAGTTCTTGAATTTTATTATTTCATGAACACAGAGAAGTTCTACTTGAATTTTACGTGCATCGAGTTGTGGGGGGCTCCAGGAGTTGTAAGTATGGATGTAAATGAACACTAGTACTTATGAAAATGAATATTTACGTATCATTATTGTTTCTACTGAGCCGTAGTTCACAATTTCGCGACTTCCATTAAAGGCAACACGAGGGGGGGAAACTCTCTTCATCCGCACATATTTACTTTCTGATACGCCTGCCATTCACAAACATAGTCTGATATTAAAGTTACACAAATGTATTAAACAAGTTTTATCATTACTTCTATCACATAATTTTCTTAGTCAATAAACTTCATATTTTTTCGATCTTAAAGCAGATTATTTTCCACAGTCGTTAATACACTTTATTTCACAATCTAAATAGATGCAGAGTACGGTGTTCGTTGAGTACAGTACCAAGTATACAAACAGTGGAGGGTAAAATGATACAACACGTTGATTGAATCACCACATTCCACATTTTTGAACCACGTGCAATTACGAAAATTGGACTATGGTATTAAAAAATGGTATTAAAAGGTTAATAGTATATCTAAATCCCATAAATATTTAATAGAAGAAATATATAGGAACATGTGCAGTGAATACGTGATGAAAAGTTTACAACACATTCAAGATACATATCCATTAATATTTCGTTGCATAGCTGTTATCATTAATTATGGCTTCGAGAAGTTTAGAGTAGTTCACCACCAGCCGTTTACAAGTTTCCGGTGTAATCTTATTCCATTCTTCAATGCAAGTTTCTTTGAGATCAGTGATGTTATTGGGACCTCTCTTCTATGTATATCTTCATTTTCAATTCCCTCCGTAAGTTTTCGGTCAGATACATGTCCTGGGATTGACTTGGACATTTTAAAACGGTTATCATCTTCATCCTCAACCATTCCTTGGCTGTGTTTGCAGTATGCTTTGGACCGTTGTCTTATTGGAAATTTCATCTACGTTTCAATTTTAACACATTAACTGATGGTAGAAGTTGTTTTTACAATATTTCACGATATTTCCTGCAATTCATGGTTCCTTCATGGTGTAAAGTTTACCTAACCCTGATGAGCTGAAACATCCCCACGCCATGATTGAGCCACCTCCAAACTTAAAAGTGGGTATGGTACACTTTGGTTTATACTCTTTATTTTGTTGCCTCCAAACATGGTTTATTCTGTTACTCATAAATAATTCGATTTTGGTTTCATCTGACCACAGTACTGAGCTCCAAAACACTGCTGGCTTGTTCAAATGGTCGTTGGCATACTTCAGTATAACCTTGACGTGATGTTTATGGAGAAGAGGTGTTTTACGAGGGGTGCGGGAGCGAAGACCTTCATGGCGTAGTGCTCTGGTGATCGGGTGTTCGCCGGCTTCGATCCCAGATTCCGTGAGATCGTCTTTCAATTTTTCACGAACAGTTGGTGGCGTCTGCACTACTGTTTGGACTAATTTTCGAACAGCACGGTCGTTAATCTTCCTTCTATAACCACTTCGACGCTTGCTGAGAGTCGTATTCCAGCATTTCCGCTTACATGTTATGGTTCCAAGGGAGGCTATAGGAACACACAGTTGTGCACATTTCTTCCGATATCCCAAACTTTCATTATAGATTCCTTATATAAAAGACAAACTACAATACGTTCGCGAAGATCTTGGCTGATGTCCTTATTCTTACCCCTGCTTACGATCTTTCAGAACGAGAGCTGCTGTACGAGTGACACGTTATTGGTGATGAATGCGGACGAGAGTTCGGTTACCAAATAGTAGAATGTATTAGAAGATTCTGCAATAATTCTACACTAATTTTATTATCCAAAATCGAAAAAAAATTCGGGAATTTTAAACTTTTATACACGTATTCATTATAAATGCTCATATTTATTTTTTCAATTTATTATTTGTGGGTTTCAGATATATTATTCCCTTTTTCTGCTAATTTTATATGTAGTCCAATTTTCGTAATTGTACGTGGCTTAGAAATGGGGAATCTGACGATTTAATCAACGTGTATTATTTTGCCCCTACTGTAAAAAGAACAGAGCATACAACTTACGTGAGCGGTAACCCATAAAATGCAACCAAGTTTTTTGGTTACGTCCATCTCATGAAGCGCTGCCTCTATTTTCTCTCTTCTTTATTGGATCTTTAATGGATCGACCGGGAGGAATGCGAGGACTGCAAAAGAATAGGAAATGCCCTGACGCCAGAATTCACGGCCCCGCAACATTCGCTCATTTTAAGACAACGTAAAACGCTGGTCTCTGAGTTACAGATCTGCGCTGCAAAATGAGGGCTGATGTTTATGAGTTTTCAAGTAAAAACTGACAAAGAATTCAAGTCCTAAAATGACTCGTTGCGTACTGAATCTATGTTGCGAAATCAGGAATGTTACCAATTTTTTAATCTATACCCTTTTTTGAAATCCAATGCGCTGTATTACAATTCATGTATCAACTTTTTCTGCATTACTTTCTATGACTTGTTATGTACATATGTTACGAAATAAGGAATAATTCCAATTTTTTTGAGACATAAATCGTTTTGGATTTGTGTTTCGAACTGAGTGATATTTTTGAGTTTCAGGCAAAAACTCAAATTCTTAGATAATTTTTTTACGTCGCTGTTCCTGAGGCGCAGAAAAAGGGCCGTAAAACGAACTGCAAAATCCACTCCGTTGGAAGTTCCCGACGAGTTTACGGTGTGCGTTGGTGCGCGAGGGAATAAACAATGTAACAACACATATCTGCTCCTTGTGCACGTTATCATAGTTGCCGCGGATAACAGTTCTGGGGAATAATTTTATTTTCAGAGGAACGAAAGTTGAAAAGTTCTATACCTTCAGCCGATGTCATTTTATCATATGTTGTAATTAATTTTACGACCAGCCTTTCACATCTGAGTCATTCACTTTGCTCGAGGGATCGAGTCCACTGTTGTGTTGTATAGATCTTCTATACCCTCTCGGTTGGTTAGAACACCTAATTTTCAATGACAAAATTTCCTTATATAAAATGACACCATCCAAGAAATTACAAGCATATTTTCTGTAGGGATGCACAAGATCATCTAATTATCAAACTAATTAGCAACTTACTTCATCGCAATCATCACGAGACACGCATAGCCATCAAAATAATTACATCGAATTTCTTTTCATCGCAATGAAAAACGGCACATAACGATTTAAATATCCATAAACTCCGTTCTTGTGCGCACGACCGATACTAAAAACTCGGGGCAAAACTCGCCAAGTCGTCCGGCGTCTCGAAATAATTGCATTCCTGAATATTTTCTGATGAAACTGGCGCTTTATAAAATAGTGGCGGCGCTCTGACTCACAAGTCCGGAATGAAGTCTCGCGTGCCCCAGATATTGGGGTAGGGCTTCATATCGCCAGCGTGTGCTGCGGAGTATATCTTGCTTCTGGTCTTGTTTATCCTTTTTTATCTTCACTTTTCTACGTATGGTTTGTTTTTATTAATTGTTTTACTTAGTTTTATTAATTGTTTTACTCTGTTTTTAATAATTGTTTTATAAAGTTTTTATAAATTGTTTTACTCTGTTTTCATTTTTGTTTTACCAAGTTTTAATTAATTGTTTTACTTAGTTTTTATCAACCGTTCTACTTAGTTTTTATTAATTGCTTCACTTAGTTTGATTAGTTGCTTAACTTAGTTTTTATTAATGGTTGTACTTAGTTTTTATTAGTTGCTTAATTTAGTTTTTATTAACTGTTGTATTTCGTTATGTAGAGTCTAATTAGTTTTCATACACTTTTTGTCAGTGCTTTAATTTTATTTTACTCTTTTCTCATCACTTTTGTAAGACTACTAAATTTTTATTTACCCTTTAACTTCGATTTTACATGCCTATTTATTTTTATTTCACATTTTTCATTTCACTTTTCCTTGTCTATTCTTGCTTTTCGTCTCTTTGCCTTACTCTAAGCCTTTTATTTTTTTCCGTGGCCTTCAACTTATTTTACCTATCACCGTCACGTTCAAAACTTTTCCCTATTTTTTTGAGAGTTTCAGTCTCTCTCGCCTTCTCCCTTAACAAATATTTCTACTAGTTTTTCTCATTTTCTCTCTCTTTTTCTGTTTTTACTGAACTTCAATTTTTCACTCATTTTTAAACGCTGTCCACACGTTTTTTCTTTGTGAATTTGGTATCCAATTTCCATTCCCCGTAGTCGTTTTCACCATTTTTTCCTTGCATTTTCTTCAATTTCTTTTGTGGTCCTACCCTTTCCATTTCCTTCACATTTTCATTCTCAACGAGTAAAGAGACCAATTTGAAATTCGAGATGTGTGTGCTCTGCACCCTCGATATTTCTATTACTTTTATGCTGTAAAATTATATTTCTCACTCGAATTTCTTCCCATGCAGGATGATGCCTCTCTCCCTCTCACTTCCTAGCGCAGTGTCCTCGCAGAATAGCTAAAAAATCTCCATCCTTTTTGCACTCCCCTTTCGTTGACACGTTTTTGAGCTGTGATGGCTTCCATTCACTTCCTTCCATTCTTTTCTACAAAAAGATGGCTTTACCTTCATTTTTACTCGCTTTTTCTTTACAAAATGATAATATCCCTTTTATTTCTTTTCTCTCTTATTCAGTAAAATTAGGGTTTACACTTCATGCTTCTTCGTTCCACCCTCCCCACTTTCTTTCACTGTTTCTTTCGTCGAATCCTTTCACTCTTTCCCCCTTCATTTTCTTTCACTCTTTCTCTATCTTTTTTTCTTTCCTTTGCCTCTCCTCACTCTTTATCCCTTTCACTTTCTTTGACTTTTCCCTTGCTTACTCCTATTCATTTTCCCCTCACTAACTTTCTTTCACTTTCCTCCTCACCTTTCTTTCATTTTTCCTCCGATTTCACCCTTCCTCTTTTCCCAACTATATTTCTTTCGCTTTCCCTACACTTTTATTCATTTTTCTTTCCTCACTCTCCCTAGCTCTTGTCTTCCTAACTTTTTTCGCTTTACCCCTCACCTTTCCCCACCCTTCCCCTCCCCTTTCCTCACCTTCCCTCACCCACACCTGCCCTCACAGCACACTCCACTGGCTGTGCTCGGCTCACACAGCGATGAAAGTTGGAGAGATTTCCTCACTGATCTCTCCACTAACAGTTGGGATTTAAATTAAAAAGGCCGATCTTCATTCCCGGATTTTATGAAAGCCTCCAGTTCAACGGACCATTGAACGTTGTCGAATGCGTCCTGCCTGGAATTATTCTCTTTTTCGCCCCCTCAATATTGCGGCGAAAGGTAAGAAAGGTAATTGAAAAAGGATGCACTGAAAAGAATTGAAAAAGGAGGAACTGGAAAGAATTGAAAAACGATGCACTGAAAAGAATTGATAAATGCAGCGATTAGTGTAGGTTTGTTTTGAGAATTATTTTTAGTTGAGGAATTATGTTCGATTTTGAAGTCAGGATTGTGATCAGATTCGAAATGCTTATTTGAAAAGAGGTACAAAATCGTCGAATGCAACTGTGTGCATGGAATAATTTTGTTTTGAAAGTACAATAAAGACCACGAGAATTGTTTCGAAAGCGATGTCTTTATTTTTAGAAATAATTTGCTAGCTGTTCAAAACTGAGGTTCGAACCTTACGAAGAAATTCAAACATGTTTGAAATGCAAATTAATGACTCCATTAAAGTTAAATATTTAACAGCTGATTCTTACAATTGATGATTCCATCGGAGTTAAATATTTAGCAGCTGCTTCTTAACATTGCTGGTCTTGCAGCGCATCCATCATTCGGCGATGTCAGTTGAAGCTGATGTAGCTGGTGAACTTCAGTTAAGGATTAGATCATCTTTACCGGACTCGACCGTCCCTCAATCCAAGCTTGGCAGAGCTCCAGTGGAGGCTCCTCCAAGTCTGGCCCTTAGAAGTGCGAGTCGAGAGCTAGCCATCCTTCAGATCTTTTGGCAGACGTTCAAACGCTGCGACCGAGCGAAGCATTCAGCCAAAGACTGAGCTCAGCGCCGAGCTAAAGCCACGTGGCTAAAGCACAGTTCAATTTGCCAATTCTACTTTTCAGTAGAAAATGTCTTTGTTATTTCAAATATGAATATGTTCAATATGCCTATGAATGTGAATAGAATATGTTCAATATGCCTATGTTAATTCAAATATGAATATGTTCAATATGCCTATGAATGTGAATAGAATATGTTCAATATGTCTATGTTAATTCAAATATGAATATGTTCAATATGCCTATGAATGTGAATAGAATATGTTCAATATGCCTATGTTATTTCAAATATGAATATGTTCAATATGCCTATGAATGTGAATAGAATATGTTCAATATGTCTATGTTAATTCAAATATGAATATGTTCAATTTGCCCATAAATATGAATAGAAAACGTTCAATACGCCTATGAATATGAATAGAGTACGTTCAATTTGCCTTTGAATATGAATAGAATACGTTCAATATGTCCATGAATATGAATAGAATACGTTCAATATTCACACGAATATGAATAGAATACGTTCAATATTCCCACGAATATGAATAGAATATGTTCAATGTGCCATGTTAATTCAAATAATTTCATTCATCAGAGAGACTCAAGCTTCAAATGTACATACAAGAAATTCACTAACTCGTTCAAGTTTTACTCGCACCAAAAAGTAGTTGTTAAATGTCATTTGCATAGCTTTGGATTTGCCGTAATTCTCTTTCTTCCCATCCGAATACGTAGTGTGGATACGGCTGCAAGTATTCAAGAGGGAGCGAATTATCGGTCGTCGTAAATTATGCAAGGGACTTGTGCATCTGTGTTCTCGAATATAGAATGTGGTCAGTTTGGCAAGAAGTTTCGTCACACTGCGTTATATCGGCCAAACTTATTAGATATTTGTGTGTTCACAAATAAATGTAAAATAATTGCGGGAGACTTTTGCCGCATAGAAAAATCTTACCGGTTCTGAATCGTCCGTTTTTCTTTTAAAAAAGATCAAATTATATCGTCCTCTGTGTTTTAATTTTGCTTACTTCATTCGACATTTGGGTGAATTTATTGTAAATACTGTCGGCTATAGAGTAAAATGTTATATGGAAACGCCTTCAGTGAGAAACTATTATGAGTTCAGGAAGGCAAGCCGACTCATTTTTCATTCTTGTATCATTATGTCCTTCAGCGTTGAAAAGAAAATTTAAAAATGTAAAAGTTTTCTAGTTAAAGTTACACCTCATTTGGAAAAGCTTCTAGTTCCACCCGACGAGCTACTAATTTTCAATTTCGAAGATCCTGCGATGTATTTCTATCATTCAATCTGCAAACATTGATTTTCAATTTGTATACTGTAATATTGAGCACAAAATATTATGCGTACAATTTACAAGCCCTCAATTTACTGAAATCCAATCTATAATCTCTAACTCTCAACCATGTAGACCACATCAGATTGTTTTTGTAATTGATGTTTAATTTTAAAATCGGCCATTAATCACACTTTTAAATCAAATCAAAATAATTCCATATTGGAAGGAAACATGCTCAAAATACTTCTAGAAAGAACAGAGGTAAATATAGTTCCTAAACTGAACTTATATTACAGACCGTATTCATAACACAGCGTGTAGAATAGAAATGAATTGAGCCAAGAAAACTGTAAATTTCCCCTTATGTAATATTGAAAAACTATACCATTTCCAATCCAATTTCCTCCTAGTGAAACTGAATTTCCTCCTAGTGAAATTGAATTTCCTCCTAGTGAAACTGAATTTCCTCCTAGTGAAATTGAATTTCCTCCTAGTGAAACTGAATTTCCTCCTAGTGAAATTGAATTTCCTCCTATTGAAACTGAATTTCCTCCTAGTGAAATTGAATTTCCTCCTAGTGAAACTGAATTTCCTCCTAGTGAAATTGAATTTCCTCCTATTGATATTGAATTTCCTCCTATTGATATTGAATTTCCTCCTATTGATATTGAATTTCCTCCTATTGATGTTGAATTTCCTCATAGTGAAATTGAATTTCCTCTTATTGAAACTATATAAATTTCCTCCAAGTGAAATTGAATTTCCACATGATGAAAGAAGTTGATATAGCCCTTTTACCATCAGTTTACTTGGAAACATAACTGCACGTACTCTGCTTGTAACTATGATACCATTAGTGATATATTACAGGATTTCATCCGCTTTTATTATTCTGACGAAAAATTGCCCCCTCCGAGATGAAGTACAAGAAGATCAGTGATAATGGAAGGAAAAGAATTTATGAAGCTTACATAAACGAGGAGGACTGGAGAACAGTTGCAAACGCTATGGGGGTTAATTTGAAAACAGCATACGAATGGTAAAAGAAAAAACAAGAAACTCCAAAGAAGAAAGGTGGCGGCATATCTAAGAAAACAAATGAAATTGTTGAACTGCTTACTTCTACCATTGAAAAAAACGCCTCAACTACCTTGGCTGAACTGAAGACCATTATCAGCACCCGTTTCAATATTAATGTTAGCATTAATACCGTGAGGAACTGGTTAGACTGTGAACTCCTCACAGTAAAACTTGTGCTTTCCCAAACGTGCAATATGAACACCCCAGAAAACAAGGATAAAAGAGCTACATACATGGACAACTTTTTTCAAGCGAAGTCAGAAGGCCGTACTACAATATGGGTTGAT
>JACJUY010007528.1:2556-17639 GCA_014220935.1 Platorchestia sp. MABIK
CCTGCAGCTATTTCGAATACCTCAGATAAAACTAGAGCCTGTTAAGGCCGACAAACACCAAACTTCACATATTTTCCTTAAATGAATCTTCCGGATGTGGATGACAAACAAAATATCCATCCTAATTCTAGGTACCCGCGATTGAAATATTCTTGTGCACTGGTGAAACTCTTGTCACATTAGGCATCCTTATGAGCGTCACAGACTCACGCGCCAATCACCCTATCGAGCAACATCTGTGTGTTAATTTAATAGTAGATATTTTTCTCTCAATCTTTTGTAAACATATTGGCTAGGAGTAAGTGATACCCATGTACGTCAACCAACTATCCCATATTAAGAATTTTCAATAACCCACGTTGACTTTTCCATAAACTTCAGTCGAAAATTTTTTTTTAATAGTGAGAACTAATTAAAGCCACTCAAGTCTAAATTTTCTGATCATTTCAGCGTTATTTTAAAAGTAGTCAACTGAGGATCTTAATGTTAAGGCATTTTAGAAACCAATGATGGTTCTTGTATCATCTTAACGGAAATGAACAGTTTTTCCCTATTCCTTTTATTTTTATTCGACTGGCCCTGACGTGAGGTTGTCAGTGACTACACAACGATGAAGGAACTGCCACTATGCAGTGGACCTCACCAATTCCCTAGGGTACTAATCTGACTTAAAATAAAATATGCTAAGGTTTATTTTGAAAGAGAACACTAATATTTTCAAGGTCGTTAGAGGGTTAAATAATTTTATACGGGAGAGAAGGACATCTAGAGCTTAAATCTCTCACAATTTAGCAATGGTGACAGATATCTTAGAGCAGCGCTCGTTATTACAAGTACAGTACGCGGTATTACAAGTGCGGCACGCGTTATTTTCTGCACCGATGAATATCTTGATTTATGCATTTCTATTTTGCAGTCATGTCGAAGCTGTCAATTTGTAAAATGACTTAGCGATTCATGACCACGATTTTAACATTTTATCAATTAATCTTGCATTTTTTTAAATCTGTGACAATTTTCATACCAATAACAACAATTTCAACAAGTAATGAGAACAATGTCCCTGATTAATGATATTATTTTGACAAATAATGACTACAATTCATACATTTTTTACAATTTATGAGAACAATAATGATTTGCGACTATTAATGGCCCCAATTTAAGACTAATGAGAACAATTCAAACATTTTCAACGATCAATGATTTGAATCTTAAAATTTTCAACGATGAATCCAACTATTTTCGAGCCTTCCAGTTACTAGTGTACATGACTCGTCAAAAATGACGGGATTCAATATTTTCCTGGACTTAATTTTCAATATGTGGATAACAAACAAATATTTCCATCCTAATATTACCCGCGATTAAAATATTCTTGTACTCGTGCACTGGTGAAACTCGTATCACAGATACGGTCATTGAGCATCCTTATGAGCGCCACAGAGAGACGGAAGAAGCGGACACCAAACAAATATATAAATAAATAAATACACCAAGAGTTTTATTAAGTATGATAATATGGAAGGCTGTTGACAAAATCTACAACAATACACGGAGGTGAGTCAACGCATGGCATCAGTGCTAGATGAAGAAATTTAACCATCTATTTTTAATAGGGATTAAACTAAAACGAACAATATTGGAACATTTAAATTAGTTCGTACATATTAATCGTACGATGACACTTTATTAAATCCACAACGTCTAAGTGTCGTCCCAATACCACCTCGAAGATAACCCGCCGTTGCGCTTTTATAACTTTCTCACAACATCTACTATTCTCGAGCTTGCATTGAGACACGGAGCAGAGCTGAAAAATGGAGTGAAGGAACCCTGTACTCAGCGCACAAGCGAGGCATGGTGGGCGCATAGAAGAGCGAACTAGAAACGGGTAAATTATGCAGAATATTTTTGAAAGGCGATTCTAATTCAGGTTATTTCTAGGCACTTTCTGTCTGTTACACTTCCAGTCTCCTAACATTTTTGAAAGGCGCTTCTTATTCAGGTTACTTCTAGGGACCTTCTGTCTGTTACACTTCCAATCTCCTGACATTTTTGAAAGGCGCTTTTAATACAGATTACTTCTGGGGACCTTCTGTCTGTTACACTTCCAGTCTCCTAACATTTTGGAAAGGCAATTCTAATTCAGGCTACTTCTACGGGTCTTCTGTCTGTTACACTTCCAGTTTAACGTTTTTGCAGGGGCGTCTATAGTTTTAGCAGCCTCAGTAGAGTTTCAGCTTTGGGCGGAAAAAATCATGGATGCCTCGGCCGAAAAGTGTTTACTGTGTTTACTGTGTTGGCGTTCGTAACGTGGTGTTGCAGCAACACTTAATAACCACGAGTCTCGTCTTTAACGTTGCACCACGTTACTTCAGTGCCGCACCGTCAAAAATGGCGGTAAAATTCTATTAAAGTTGATATTGTTATTAAATCACGGAAACTGCTTTTCAGACAACAGAGATCACGTATCGTAGAAAAGAAGTCGAGTCGCGTATCTGCGCTACGGACCTAATCCTATAATGTTCTTAAAGTGCAACTTATTGAAAAAGGGATGTAGTTCTTATTTTTTTTTTTTTTGCAGTTCTGTAATCGATCTTGCTTGTGGGTTGTATTAAAGTTTTCATTCTTTCATGGATTTATTTTCGGTGTGTGAAAAACTAATGTAAATTCCCGGGGAATTAAGACGACAGAAATTATAAGAATTAAGGTGTAATTTCTGCCACAATGATCTTAACGGTGCTGAAGAAAAGAAACACCCGCGTTAGCGATGTGACCGTCAGTGCAGTATTTATAGAACCGGTCTGGGAAATTTTCATCCCACCGCTCTTTTGTAGACTAACGTTCAACAAATGTTTCAATTAGCTTTCGCTATTGATATTCTTCAATTTTAATTCAGTGACAAGCATTTTAGATGATTCATATGGTTTACACACGCTCTCCAGGGAATATGATGCGCCGCGCGAAAAAAATATGCTCCTCAAGATATCATACAACGACATACGGAGAATTTTTTATGCTATGCACTTACCTTTCTCCATTATGAAACAATTATATAAGTACATTGCAAAAACGACGGAACTCATGATTTTCTAGGTTGCTATATCAAACTTTTGAAAATATATATTTCTGACGATTCCCGGCTCTGAATATTATGATAGTCTATAAAACAGTAGTTTTCTATCTGATCTACAAAATGGCTAAACAATAAACGTACAAAGCTAACTAATAAGCCGAATGTTGCAGAGAAAAAATAAGAAAGTTATTTGATTTTGCTCCGTTTACTTTACATCCAAAAATTAAAAGATGCTTTCGAACATATGGATTACATGACAAATAAATTCAGTGATAAATGGGTCAAGTACAATAAAAAAATAACAATTGTATTCGATTGGTAAAACGTATATTTTTGAGAAAGAAATGACTCAGTTTTATAGCTCCCTATTACAGAATGAGTGAGTAGAAAGTAATTATATATTCCGTAATACGTAGCTACAAAAAAGAATCTTTTTTCATTCAAAAATTATCCGTTTTACAGAAGATGGTTCAATTCCGCAACCTAGTAAATTTCGAGTCGTATCGTTTACGCCGAGCAAAAAGTAATCTGCAAAAACTCACATGGTTCTCGCAGTCCGCGACGTTGGATGACACGGCCGCCATGTTGGATGCGCGCGGCAGGTGACGCTGGCTTCACTGGTCACAAATTCCTGATCTTTCTTCTTCGAGGATCCGGAGGGATCTTGAAAATCGTTGGACAAATTCCTGATGCACGCACTTAATTAACACGATAACTGCGCCGGGTTAAACTGAAGTGTAATATTCAACTCAATTTAGAGTTAATTTTAGATATCAATTTTGAAAATAACGGACTTTAAGCAGATGATGCCCTCATTTAGTTTTCGTAGCTCAAATTCGAGTCAATTTAAAGATCAGTTTCGAAAATGACGATCATTAAATAGATGGCGCCTTCATTTATTTTTCATTATGTGTTTATAAAAATTGAGTTAGTGACTGCAGGTCGATCAGCAGCATTATGAAAATCCCCCCAGTGACCACCGGTGGGTCCCTTCGCAGGAAACGTCTTAAGCTATGCACGGCATTTTGATAATGTAAAACTCACTTTTTATAACTCTAAGTTCAAAAAATTCTGTGCACCAGCCTTGAAAACTTGCAAATACATTTATTGCGTCACAATTTACAGAGAGTCTGTAGAAATAAGTTCTGAAGTCACTAGAACAATCACCAATCGAATTAACCATAAACTAACGACGTCTGCAAATGAAAAAATTCAGTTCATATTGCACGCAAAATAGATTACAACCACTTACTGTTCATCCCTTGATTTTTATTTAGCTATACTTTAATGGAGTATAGAAATATAGTATACTCTCTTACGATAACCATGATAAATTCATTTCCTAACCCAGTGTGTCTAGAAAAGTCATTTTGTCGCTTACAGTTCTAGGAAGAGATTATAAAGATGAAGATTTTTAACGTCCGATGTTTCTAAACGCTATTAAAGTGTTCAGCGCGATAGTGTAATACACAAACGAATTTTGAAATTTGTCGCAGCGATATTCAACTTCAACTAACATTTGATAAATCAAAATTGCTATTGTAGAATAAGATCGCAACGTGCATAAAAACATGAATTTAGTCAACACATTGCACAACACTTCTTACACAATTCTGAAATTTTCTCAAAAGCGTTTCATCACTAATTGTATATCCAGCAACTCTAAATGCAACCCCAAGTCATTAAATTAAAACAACTTAAGATAGGGTTGTTTTCTTTCAGAGTAATTCAAATTTCAAAGGGTGTACATGATTTTTCTACTCAGTAATGCTTCAATCTAATCCGTCATGAAAGTTGATTGACTGTGCGCCGCTGGTGCCTCAGTTAAGATTTCATCTGTGTTCAACCATGTGTTGACAGAAATACAATCATTTCATTTTATATATTATCATGATCAATTGGGGACAAATATTAATACAATAGACGATAGCAAACACGTTAAAATTATCAATCTCGACAGCTGTAAAGCATTTGAGGCACACGATCGATTTCATACTGACGAAGAAAATATTTCAATCAAAAATGTTTACCGCTAGAGATAATTAGAAACTGCACTACGTTTTCGAAAAATATAACTATAAAATATTTGTCCCTCAAAATAATTATAAAAATACAGTAAATAAATGAACACTAAATATAAAAAATAAACCTGCAAATTACTGAAATATTACTTGGGTGAAGCGTTGTACGAATGAAACCAATTACCATCATTTATGGAAAAATATCACCTCTTTTTACAGCAGTACGCAAATTTTTAGCATCCGACTCACAATCGAAATGAAATAAAAGTCATACGCTTTTAACACTGTGTGCAAAGACCATCCTCAACACTCTAGAGCAATTTTCTAGTCAATTAAGTAATCAACTGACGCAAAATATACACCACAACCAATCGATAACCGTCAACCGGCGTCGGGAAGATGGTTCTGCGTTCTGCTGCCGCTGTGGCGAGCGACTCAACAGCTGGGCGAGCTGTGAAGGATTTGGGAGGAGTTTCACGGTCGCTGTTTTGTGTTCGACAAGTGATGAAAGACGAATTCTATTCTGCATTAAAATAATTAAAAATTGTGCTTCACAATATGACCTATGGCCCAAGAAGTTGAAGAATTAACTATTTGTGGCGATTGCAAGATAATTTCAGTTTTAAAAAGGGTAGGTGACGAGAAGTAGACGTCGGCGATGGGAGGGTAGAAAAGGGAGGTAGACTGAAGTAAGGGGTAGATACAGGGGTTTCGTGGGGGAGAGAGTGAGAGTGAAGGGTCAGTGACATCGCTGGTGCAGCATATACACTCTACGGGGAGAGTGCTGGGATATATGGTGCTGCGTTCGTCCGCACTCTCAGACTATTTTGTCGATTGCGATAAATATACCTTACGTGAAAAACTATTGCAATGCCCACCCGGTGCTTGGTAAAAGGCTTTACGTTTGGATACCTTTCGGTCATTTTGTGTTTGTATATTCTTACTAAGTTATGAAAAAGGATCAAAGAAACATGGGTAACATAAAATCTAGACATCACTTGGAAAATACCATACCTGATCTTAATCGTAAACCAAGAACCTTAGGAACATTCTGTTAATTCACATATAAATGAATATCGCTGTTTTTCTGGGATACACCTATTTCCTTTAACGCGAAATGTATTTTGACAATACTTCAATTTTTCTTTGGGTTATATATATTTGAATTACGAACACAATTTCTTCATCGTGGACACGTTTTGTCCAATTTGGAGACATGGACCAAGAATTTTAAGCTTCGAAGAATCCTAACAACTCGAGCTTGTACGGCAAGATTTAAACACTCGATCTTGCATCATAACTTTCGCAATAATTTAGTATAGAGCGTATACCATAACATTTGTAACATTCGCACACACGGGCTTGTAGAGCAACATTCGCATGCTCGGGCGTATATCGTAACATTCGCACACTCAGGAGTGTATTTTAACATATATAACATTAGCACACGAGGACTTGCACTGTAACATTGCATGCTGAAGCGTATATCGTCACATTCGCACATTCAGGAGTGTATTTTAACATTTGTAACATTAGCACACGAGGACTTGCACTGTAACATTGCATGCTGAAGCGTATATCGTCACATTCGCACACTCGGGAGTGTATTTTAACATTTATAACATTCGTATACTCGGACTTGCACTGAAACCTTCGCATGCTCGGGCTTGTAGCGTAACATTCGTAACATTCACACACTCGGGGGAGCTTTAATCGTTCCAGTTGCTGCGACCTCACCGAAGTAAAATTTTACTTTTAAAAAAGTCAAACGCTTCATGCTTCCGATCGTCGCTGTGTCTCCCCCAATCTCAGACGTCAATTGGTTCCCTCTTTGGGCAATGGACATGATTTTCTTCCACAGAAAACTTTGTTGGGGATTCAGATGTTGCAATGTGATTTCATTTCGAAACCATTGAGCCTTCATTCAAAGAAATACTGTAAAATAATGTAAAAATTATTAACCATGGAATCGAGTAATTTGTTCTCAGATTAGAATATGGAAAACTCTTGCCTACTCTGTGTGGCTTAATAATTAAAATACGATGCTTGCTCCCTCACTTCAGTATATCCTGACATTCGCACTTGACTAAAAATGACCTGCCCAATACCCATTTTTAACTGTTGGCACTCTAATTGTCAATGGATTGCTCCATCTGACTTACGAATCCGATGAGTACGTTTGTTTGAACCTCTGTGAACGTAGTGCACCCAAACGTCACTGATATCGAGCACTGTACGGATAGCTCAATAATCATTCTTTACACGAGCTTTGATGTTGCTTTAGTATTATATGTTGTAATAAGGTATTATATGATATTATTATTAATTATAATAAGCTATTATAGACGCATTCCTTGCAGTTCATCATATCATGTGAATACTTAAGCGGAATATTGATTACGATAACATCGATCAAAAGTTTATTGTATTTCATACCAACCGCAATGTTGTCATTATATTTTGCCATTTGATTCTGCTTAATTTGCCGAAAACTTGCCGATGATTTTAATCTTTTTCCTCAATGAAAAATATGTCAGTTAAGAAATACTGCAGAATAATGCACACATCATTACCTACTGGGACGACTAATTGGATCTCAGATCATTTCAAAACAAGGAGGATGTAATCTGACTAAGATTGCTTGGCGAAAAGTATTTTCCATCTTTATTTTAATCAAATTGCTGATATTCAGCGAGGACTGTCATTCGTCACAGAACGGCTTTTTTTGCGGCCATAATGATCATGTTTGGCTTTTTTATACATAAATCGATCACACAACTCTTCAACATTTGGAAACTCTCCAAGGTTTTGTTTGGAAACCTATAAGCATCTGTCAACTCATTCTTGTCCTGTAGACTTTTTGGTAAAATTTCATCTGGTTGAAGGCCACATTCGATCCTTTTGGTGCTAGCTGTAGACCACATTTCAGGAACCTAGTGATGTAAAATCGATTCTTGCCTTAAGGCCCGTCCACACTATCAATCTTTTGCCCGAAGTTCGTGTTTTTCGGCGGTCCGCGAACACGAACACAGATGAAAAGTTCGCAGATTTCGGTGTGTTTTTATACGATGATGATGACGATAATGATGATGATGACGATAATGATGATGATGATGATGATGATGATGATGATGATGATGAAGAAAATGATGATCATATGCGAACGAATTATCCGAATTATCATTACTTTCAATTTTTCAAAACCAGAATCAAGCATCACACGAGTTCAATAACTGGAACCAACTTAGATCGATATAAGCTGAGATCCGTGTGAGATGTCACATACGTAACTCGAAGCGGTGCGTCGACGTGATGTGTTGAGTTGTCACATACGTAACTCGAAGCGGTGCGTCGACGTGATGTGTTGAGTTGTCACTGATGTGACTCGAAGCGGAGTGTCAAAGTGATGTGTTGAGCTAGCGGTACACGCTCGACTCGGAGCTCCTTCGCCTGCTGTGGTACTGCGTGTTGGTGGGGCGGTGTCTGTGTGTGTGTGTGGCACTTCTTTCCTGCCTGCCACTACTGCCACTGCTGCCACTACTGCCACTGCTGTTAATACTGCTACTGCTGCCACTACCGCCACTACTGCTACTGCTGCCCCGGCTGCCACTACTGCTTCAGCCCCCACTATCGAATTTCACTCTGCCCTGGCTGCCACCACTACCCCCTGAAGTGAAACTGCTGCAAAAGTGCGGGAAAAATACGACGTTTCTTAGATAGATTTGAATAAAACTTTGTCAAACATCACTATGCCGCGCGAGGGGACAAGGGATGACAGTTGCCTCATGACGCAGTATATAGAGTGGGTTGGGTAGCTGAATGGGGTGAAGAGTGCGGAAGCTTCCTTTAAACAGACTTTGAGGGTAAAATTAAACTTTGAAATAAAGCTGATGTATGTTCAATTTTAATTTGAGGAGTTTGCCACACAAAGGATTAAGGGTAATAGATACGACTATTAAATCTAGATGTTGGCGCGAAGGAACTTAGAGGGATCCTCGAGAGTTATTCAAAGCGCGGGAATGGGAGTCGGTCTTTCGAGAAGTATTTAGATTCTAGACCAATGGGCTGGTTTAGTTTATAAAGTAGAGCTTAGCAACAGGGGTAGTCGTTTGTCAGAGAAGCCTGGAAGAGGCATGAACCTCTTTGTTATACTAATAGACGTCCTTTAGAACCAAAACTTGATCAAACGGGAGGTACGTAATTAGTTAAATACATTGAGCGTTTCGTTTTATCGAGTGAATTGACCGAGAGGAATATTCTGTGCATTAGTAGGCATATTTAAATTTTACACTTTGACCAACCGATGAGGGTGGCGACGCCATCTTGGGTTAATTCAAACGTCAGAGACAGCTCAAGTCAAGCTTTTAGTTCAATTTCTATTTCTCAATTGATATAAATTAATTGTGAGAAGGAGTTTTTTCTATTCAGTGGTAATTTAGTTTGTGTATATAAGAGATAAACAGAGATTGAAAAGTAAGTTAAAATTAACTGCTGTAATAAATTTGGATAGAATTTCTGCTCTAAATTAAACACGTGTATCAGTAAAAATACAAAGTGAAAACATCGCTTTTTTATATATCTGCGACTTAGCTGAGCTATTATCAATTTATTGATATGCAGGGATTAAATAATAAATAAATAGGCTCTGAGAAATTGTCACTCGAAATAGAATTATTGTGTGAAAAATACTTTCAAAACCTGCAGTTATGCGTTGCTCTAGTTAATAATTTTAAGTTGGCTTCTTTTTTACGGTGCAAAGACACGCTTCCGGTGGAGATGCGGGCCTCTCTGATTTATTCTTACAGTTGTGCGCAGTGCACATCATCTTACGTCGGTATGACGTCACGTAATTTTCATATCAGAGTGGCCGAACATCGCGATAGAAGCTTCCGTGATGGGAACCAATTAGCTCACCCTTCTCACTCCGCAATACGTACTCACGCCGAACAATGCAACGTTCCGATATCCTCCAAAGACTTAAAAATCTTAGATTCCTGTTCAACTTCATATGACCTTAGGATTTTAGAGTCGTTACATATTTTTAAACGAAACCGGCCTTCAACAATACCGATAGTTCATATCCATTGTAAATAGTAACTAAATGGCAATTTTGTCGTTTTTTATGACATGTTTTATTTTTGTTTTCGTGATCTGTTTTGATGACTGTCCACAACATTTTTGTTTCTTCTTTTATTGCAGACATAATGAAATGTATTTTTGAACTGATGATGGAGCTGGACTCCGAAACGTTTTCCAATTAAATATGATTAAGTTCCTTGGAATTTTCTTCGTTTTTAATAAATAGGCCATAACTATAAAATCTTGTCTCCAGGTGGGAGGGCAAGAAAACGCCACGAGGAACACCAGGCGTACGAACGAAAATATGCTGCCACACGGTAAAATTTTCAGGATAAAATTTAAAGGACAAAATTTTGAGAGTAAAAGGGCAAAATTTTAAGGGTAAAATTTCAAGGGCAAATTTCAAAGGTAAAATTTCATGGGCAAAATTTCACGGGTAAAATTTCATGGGTAAAATTTCATCTGGGTAATCCGCAGCCCATCGATGATGAGGATGATCGTTTATCTCCCGTAGTTGATGAGAGTGAAGGCAACGGAACCGTTCGAAATACGTTATTGGGGCATCGTGAGAAAAGGGAATTAGACAAGAGCAGGGTGAGTTAAACATCAGCTATGAAGGATTTTTTTAAATGATGCGAGTGGAAAATCATCGTCTCATTTTTTAGGTTCGCTCACAAAGTCTCGCGAGAAAAATGCGAGCCACTGAGTGCTCAATTATTGTGTGTGGAAAGTTCAGATTTCAGCGTGCATCTTTTTGCGAGCGGTGGCTCTTTCTTCATAGAGTTCGCTTGTGTTTAAATTTGGTGTAGTGATGTAAATTTTATATTTTCTATATTCATATTATGCTCCGCCTAAATTGGTGTTGATAGATGGTTTCTGGGGTCTCGTATTGATTATTTAGTCACACTATCTTATGCGCTCATTCACAGCCATTTATAACTCACGCGGTTACTTTAAATAAAATTATTGAATCTTTCATTCGGAGGACTTAAAACCTAGAATAACGTTAATGATTCGTAATAACTTTAATGTCATCAATATTCTTTTCCTTCATAATTTGTTCTTGGTCCACAGTAAGCAGCGAAGACGTAATAATTTTCTATCGTCTTTTCAAATTATTTTGGTTTCTTCTCCATCTTTCAATGCTTGTTTTCAAATTCCAATTTTAAGTTTTGCGAGTGATAAGAATGGCCTTAAAAATCGCGTCTTATCTTTTAATGCTTGAAATGAAACATTTGTTCAGCATCAAAACATCTCTAATGTAAAACAGAAGCTCTGGATACTACATAGGTCTTTGGTTAGTAATTTAACAAGGCGATAGTCTCTCTTGCTTATCATTGTCCAATTGTTCAACTAAATAACTCTCTCTCTCGCTTATCATTGTCTAATTGTTCAACTAAATAACTCTCTCTCTCGCTTATCATTGTCTAATTGTTCAACTAAATAACTCTCTCTCTCTCTCTCTCGCTTATCATTGTCTAATTGTTCAACTAAATAACTCTCTCTCTCTCTCTCTCTCGCTTGTCATTGTCTAATTGTTCAACTAAATAACTCTCTCTCTCTCTCTCTCGCTTATCATTGTCTAGTTGTTTAACTATTTGATCGTCTCTCTTGCTAGTCATCGATGTGTGATCGGTTGAGAAATGCTCTATGCGCTCGTTTCACATATGTTGTCTATTCACAACCATCGTGGATCGGAAGCAAACCTTTCCAACTTTGTCCCTCATTTCCAATGCTTCCAGAAAAGTTTAAACATGGTTTTTAAAAGTTTTCCTTCCTAAATACAAGCATGCACGTCTTTAGAGCTGTCACTTTAGAGTCTTTCAGTTGTTTTTCCTCAGAGAACCCCGCTCCTTGTGATCGAGCATGTAACTAAGATTCTTATATCAGTTGCTTGCTTCGCCCTTGGATAGCATCTAATGCTAATGGGTAAAAAAAGACAAAAAGAAAGCAACCGTTTATTATCAAAAAAGTTGATAATGAAATGTTTTAAAATACTTTGGGTTTTAAATATTTCTTATTATAAAGGTCCTAAATTTATAAAGAAACCATACGAGGTGTGGTGTATAATAGGGGTTAATTATGTTATTGAGAGAAACAAACACAATAGTATGTTCTCTTGGATATTTCATCCATGGCAAGATGACTGAAAGCTCATAAATACTACAAGAGAATGCCTCAGAAAAGAATCTCACCCGATGAAAAATTTTCCTTCTGAACTCTAAGTTCCGTGATTGGTTCACGGAATAGAAGCAGTTCTGTTCTCATTCTGTACTGAGATCAAAGAAAGCAGCTGTGGACTGATTCCTTCGCAGCACTGAAATTAGGATTTTTTGTTTGTGGATATAGTCTGATTTCTCATACATGAACACTGCACTCATGCACACTTGAGAGAGAGAGACACACAGAATGTGAGAGAGGGAGAGACGTAAGGAAGAAGAGAAGAAAAAGGAGAGAAGGAGGAAAACAGAGGAGAGATGGAAAAATGTAGAGAGATGGAGGAAAACAGAGAAGGGAAAATGAAAGTAGATTGAGAAAGAGAGTAAAATGAAAGAAAAATAATTGCCTTTTTATATATTTTTAAAACTTTCCAACATATTTTCAGCATCCACATTTCCTACAAACAGTATAAAACACAGAGGAAGAGAAGGTAAGCGATAAAGGGAATCATAAGGAGAGAGCAAAGGAGAAGGCGCGCAAGGAAGAAGAAGTCTCCCGGCTGAGCGCGTCGGTGAGAGTGAAAGTGAGAGGAAGTGGCGGACGCTCAGCTGTTGCGGCGTGTGTGGTCATGCCGGTACGCAACTGGCGCTCCCAGTGCCGGTACCGGTGTGGTAGTACCGGTGGGGTGGTACCGAGACAGTTGTGGTGGCACCGAAACAGCTGTGGTGGTACCGGTACAGCTGTGGTGGTACCGGTACAGCTGTGGTGGTACCGGTACAGCTGTGGTGGTACCGATACAGATGTGGTGGTACCGGGACAGTTTTGGTGGCACCGATACAGCTGTGGTGGTACCGGTACAGCTGTGGTGGTACCGGTACAGCTGTGGTGGTACCGGTACAGCTGTGGTGGTACCAGTACCGCTCTGGTGGTACTGGTACACCTGTGGTGGAACCGGTACAGCAGTGGTGGTACCGGTACAACTGTGGTGATAACGGGACAGCTGTGGTGGTACCGGTACAGCTGTGGTGGTACCGGAACAGCTGTGGTGATGCCAGTACAGCTGTGGTGATACCGGTACAGTTGTAATTTCACCGGTAGACCGTTGGTGATACCGGTACTGCTGTGTAAACGCCTTTAACGGTACTGCTGTATAAATACCGGTGATGATGCAGTAGTGCAAACGTCGTTACCGGTACCGCTGTACAAACGCTGCAACCGGTACCGTTGTACAAACGTTGCTACCGGTACAGCTATTCCAGTAGTATGTTAAGTACTGCTGTGTAAACGGCAGTGATGATACAGTAGTGGTAACACCGTTGTCAGTACAGTTGTGCAAACATAGTAGCCAGTAGAGTTGTGTCAACGCCGGTGGATGAGTGTTTACCTATTGTCATTTGCATGCTAATTTAGTTAAACATATATATGTACGTTGTCAAAAATACTTGCATGTTTATATTTTTCAGATTAAAAATTTTTCATGAATTCATTTATCAATCTCTCAATATTCAACTGCTTTTCTGAAGTTTTTTTTCCTACTGTTTAAATTAACCTCGCGGAAGCATGATAACCCTTGGAATTTATGCTAAAGGATGTACCGCAAAATCGACACACAAGAGCAAACACTGTACAGATGTACATCAATAAATACAGTTGTTTTACTGATCGATCCGTTATTAAATCGAGTTGTAGAATTAGTTTTTGAACGTCCTAACCTAAAAAGGAGAGGGAGTGGGTGAGTAGAGAGCAAGCTCAGTATAGAAGTGTCCCCTAACCTATTCTGCACATCTTGTCTCTTTACTATCACCACCGGACAACCTTGTGTTTGTTGAAAGCAGACCAAAGGTTTAAAAGAAGTTTTTGAGCTTATATTCATGAAGAGTAAGAAATTTCGGTCGATATTGAGTTTAATGCGCTCACGGAAATTAAAAATTCAGTTCCTAAGAATCACTAGAGGAACACATTTAAGAACATTTTACACAAATGACATTTCGCTCGCTGATGCGTAATTTTTGAGTTATTAAACTTTGAAGTTATAGGAACGTCGTATATAACAGTGAAGAAACGGACGCATAAATATGCTGTAATATGGTACTGACGTGATGATGGGTTAGATTAGGTTAGGTAACGTTAGGTTAGTTGAATAAAATAGCCTAAACTAACCTAAAAAACTAAAATAACTCAACTTAGTTTAGCTAAACCGACACTGATGGTTTCCGCCAAAATACTGCTCGTGTTCCAACAATGCAAGTAAACGCAGCCGACTATATAATGTTATTCTTACCAGAACGTAATTCTTGTTATATCTCGAAAATGACGCATCAGCGAGCAAAATATGATTCATGTAAAACGTTTTTAAATGAGCTCCTTTACTGATTCTTGGGAACCAAATTCATAAATTCCGTGAGCGCATTAAACTCAATATCGACCGAAATTTCTTATGCCAAGTGCTATAAGATTTTTATTTCTATCATACTGGTGTCGCATTCTTAACTTATAGAACTAGGAGTAGATAAGTTGTGTTTGAGGTCACTTCGTGGTCACTACTCAATGATCTCGGTAAGTGCTTCTTTAGTTTTTCTGACGTGACCGTAATCAACAGCACACGGAAGTAAATTCCGAAATTGACATTTACGTTAAATTTAAGATAAGATAAAGGACGGTAGTCCGCTGCCACCAGAAGCTAATTGCTTCGAATTAAATTTACTGATTGATACTTAGTGAGCGACGCGCCCTGGGTGTCGTTG
>JACJUY010007528.1:24159-43335 GCA_014220935.1 Platorchestia sp. MABIK
TTGTCTCTTTTGACCCAAAAACAATGAATTGTGTTTTACTCGCGTTTAGCTTGAGACCATTTTGATCATACCATGACTTGAGGCTGATCAATAGGGCTTCAGCTCCATTTTTCGTCTGTGGTATTTCTGCAAACTTATGTACTCCTCACCTCATCTCTGAATAAATATCTCCTGCATTTAGTTATTTTTTCACACTGCGGCTAAAAAAGTTGGCTCTTAAACCTTAGGAAAGCTAAATAAACTATGGCACCTGGCTTGTATTAAATCTGTGGTATGAGACTCACGAAGTTCAATATCATGTGAGTGCATCCAATGTTATAGGTCGGGTTTCCCACCTAATTTTCCAAAGATGTTGCTCTAGTATAGAGTTCACAAGAATGGTTCCTAGAATCTCTAATTGAAGAGGACGGCCTCTGACTGTCTCTCAATCATTTGTTTCGACTAGTGACATGGGTATTACGATACTCAAATGTGTGTATATTACCTAGTGATCTTTATGTTAAGACATTTTAAAAACCAATGATGTTTTTTGTATCATCCGTGTTGGAAATAAACGCCAACAGATTGGACCTTAATGATTTCTTATAATAAAGGCCTTTAAGATAGACAAATTAAAAGCCTGTAATACAGACTGAGTTGTTTTTTTAACGAACCATGGATAAAAGCTACGACTAAAGAGTGGCCATCTCGTGTAATTTTCCAGGCTTAACTGTGCTGTACATGCACGGTAGAAGCTACGTCAGTTTTTTTTATAAATTGTAATATATCAGCGACCAGCTACTATTGTTTGGGCGTAAATTTTTTACAAAGATGACAATGTGTAGATGAACTAAACACATGTAGTACAACATAGATGAAACGCCCATGAAAACAGTGAAGAGCTACTCCGGAGTCTATAATAAACATGTGTCAATAAATTTTTCGTTTGCTGCGTTAGTCGCCCTGTCCCTACTCCCAACGTGTTAATTAGGTTTAGTACTAAGCCAACACTGAGCGGTCTTCTTTGTGACGTGGAAACAGATCAACCCCTCGTAGATTTTTTTTTTAACTGGATACCAGAACACTACATAATTTCTGCAAATTTATTTAATTTTGACTCCAATTCATCCATAGAAATTGAAATCCCCTACGATGTTTTTCAATTACGAAAATATTTGAATAAAAAAAGAAAGGCTACCCATTCATTTTGTTCATTTGAGAAAATGGCTTTCACGAAAGGAGTGTAGGTCTAACTTGATAAGGGTTCACTGGCAATTGAGAGTTTTTGGTTGAAATGAGTTCGAAACCTAAAACGCTCGTCGAAGTCTTTCAAACAGTAGAAGCATTTCTCCTTAAAAGGAGTCTCAAGAAGGACTTCAATTAGCCCAGGAGGCTATTTCATGACATACTGAGAGGACAGTATACAATTAAATTGTGAGCGATTTGAAGAAAACAGGCAGAATGTACTTGCGTTGGCTGTGCACCTCATTTGTTCTTATTTAGTTCAAATGCATAACAGATACCTTCAGTTTATACAAACAGCTCTTTAATTCTTAATCAGGGTAAGCGATTTTGGCATGTTCTTCGGACAGTAGAATGAAATTTACGTGGTACTGGTGCAGTTTTTATTCGCAACGAAATACACACTAGGATGAAGCAATGAAATGCACCAAATTCATCACTGCAATGATGAGAAACTTCCAAGTAAAATGATAGAAAATATTCATCGTTATTTTCATCTCAGTATAAAATCTTACGCACATTTTATTTGCAATCTTTAAATAAATGTTTTGTTTTTCATTGCACAAAATCCTTTCACCCTGATGCCGTATATTTTGTAATTTCTGAAACCTAAAAATTACAGGGAAATGAATGCCACTCTTAACCTTCAAGTGCAGTAGCACGTTTCCACATAAAAAAATCTCACTACTGTTATACAAGAATAACTCTTGCCTGAGAATTTTCTGTTAAGTCTACCGCTAAGAAGATTTTAGCATCTGAAAAATTCACAGACGGAATTATAAGGCTTGAACGTGTTACCGTCTCACCAGCGATGTAGAAAATGCCAAATCGCTCATCAATATCCCTTCAATTTTTCATCAAAAAATATTTTCATAATAATTTTAAAAAGAATCCATATGGTTCAAATAACATTTGACCGACAATGCCCCGCTCTGCATTTTTGGAGACGAGTTGTTAAAGTTTCTCTAGAATTTCTATTCGTAGAAAACGCATTTCCCTGAACACACTTGACTTTCTCGGTACTTATGTTCAGATGTACTTCGAACACATTTACGTTGGTCAGGGCAGAGGTGACAATGTTGCTGGGGAAACTTTCTTGCCCAGATGTGCTCGGAACACAGGCAGGGCACAACACATTGTTACTAGGAAACATTCTCGCTGATACGCCCGCTACACACCGGCAGGATGCAACACAACACAATGTTGCTAGACACAACATGCCCGCTACACACAACACAATGTTGCCAGAACACATTCTCGCCCACGGATGCCCGCCACACACAGGCAGAAGACAACACAATGTTGCTAGGCAACATTCTCGCTCACACATGGCCGCCACACACAGGCAGAAGACAACACAATGTTGCTAGGCAACATTCTCGCTCACACAAGCCCGCCACACACACAGGCAGAAGACAACACAATGTTGCTAGGCAACATTCTCGCTCACACATGGCCGCCACACACAGGCAGGACGCAACATAATGTAGCTGACCAGAAGACTCGTGATGTAAGTGCGGCGTCTGAACCGTCAGCCTTGAACCTTACGCGAGACTTTCTCTTTCGAGGTCGACGTAGCGGCCGCGAGCTGACGACGCCTGGGGCTCGAGGCAGAGCGTGCTGCTAAATAGGGAACGTTTCGTCACCGTGCTATTTTTACGAAAATGAACATTGATCCGTATTTGCAGGAAAATGAGCACTGAACCGTATTTTTTAAGAAAATGAACACTGAACCGTATTTTTAGGAAAAGAACACTGAACCGTATTTTTCAAGAAAATGAACATTGAATCTTATTTTTAGAATAATGAACACTGAACCTTTTATTTATAGAAAAATGAACACTGAACCGTATTTTTTTAAGAAAACGAACATTGAATCTTATTTTTAGAATAATGAACACTGAACCTTATTTATAGGAAAATGAACACTGAACCTAAACGTAGCAATTATTCGGAGATTGTAGAAACGTAATTTGGAATTCCCTCAGGGTATAATACGCTATGAAATTCTTCACTCAACTTGGAGCAAAGCAATTCGAATGAATTTAAGAGTTAATTTAATTTTATTATAGAGTAAAGGTATTGAGTTGAGAATACAATTCGTAGAGTTATCTGATAAGCTGTTCAACGCGCAATTTTGAATCAAATCAGGAAAATTCATCGACAACATCTAGCTGTACACGTTGTTCGATGGCGGGTGAAAATCGAGAATAAATGATGCGATTTTCCAGTAACATTGATTTCAACATGCATACTTCTATTATAATGTTACTTGGGGTTCAATTGATTACTTGATAAATTATGAAAGTCCAATTTTATCGACAGCAGTTCAATTGAAGGCAGCTATTTCAAGTAGTAATAACAAGGAATTCAAATAATTCTCACGATTTTCTAACAGAGCACTGAATTAGACAGGACCTTCGACTGAGTTGAGGGACAAATATTTTACGCTGTTATCTGTTTACCGACATCACTTTTAAGGTACGTCCAATTCAAGAAGTACGACTTCAATACTCATATTTCTGTCAGCATAGCATCAATTATGACTGGGTCAAACTCCCAATTATACGATAATTTCTCTATGACATTTATTCGATCCAGACGTCAGAGCAATACTGCAACTGTAGATCACTAGATACATCGCATAGCACTGTAGGTATTATAACACTCGTTTGATCGTTGCTCAGGGAAAAGCAGTCTGCTGTCAGAGCATTTAATGAACTTACAGCAGTCAATTGTTTTGAATCCCAAAAATGCGGAAGAAAGACCGTTTAGCGAGAGGAAGTTACGCCAGCGACGCTTATTACCCAGAATTCTACGCCTTTTCAAAGACACAGACGGTACTTCTCTGGCTTACTCTGCAGGTAACAGATCCTGTTCAATCAGGACAACCCTATACACGTCCTCCGTGTATTGGGCCATATGTACGTGTACCACTCGGTAAATTGCTCATTCACGTATCGGTATAAA
Organism: Platorchestia sp. MABIK; assembly: GCA_014220935.1. NCBI lineage: Eukaryota > Metazoa > Arthropoda > Malacostraca > Amphipoda > Talitridae > Platorchestia > Platorchestia sp. MABIK. The sequence goes on from JACJUY010007528.1 coordinate 28,351, forward strand.
TGATTGCCATATCATCTGCTTCGGGAACTTTTTAAAAAATAACTGTCATACGGGGTGAAATGTTATGCCATTGCATTTTCATATTTATTGAAAAGGATAAAAATTTACTCAAGCAGTAAAGTCGATTTCCTAATTTTGCTACTTACAACCTAACCGAACCAACCGTTAACAACCGCGGAGAACGTGTCAAGTGAGAGATACACTGGACTATTTTGCTGTCATCACTGCAGGCTTGCCCGCAGTCAATCTACAGCACTCGCTGGCGATGACACTCGAAATAGCTCAATGTATCATCTGCTCTACAGCACACATCCCAAGTGTACATGGTGGAGGATAGAATAGAGCAGTAGTGCTAATCACCACAAATGGAGGTAATGAAAACATCAAGGGGCAAGATTTACATTTATATTTTCAATTTCTACTGCAAAATTTCCAGCACTGTTCTAAAAAACTTCACCTATAGATCAATGTATACAAAAGTTAAAACTAAGATCGGCAACACCGGTGAAATCCACCACAAAATACCTATTTAATGAATATCTGGTTTAGTACATCGGCGAGTGCCAAGTGATCAATTTTGCGCGCAATGGAACATAACAACCGAAGTGACAGTTCAGATATAAAAAGCAACCGTTATGACGCGAACTTTAGCTTCATTTTACATCAAGACAGTAAGAACTGAGCCCAGACAAAAAAAAAATTAATTTGTCATTGCACCAGCAACAAAGCACTTTGTGGGACCCTGGGTTATGATGGTATCACATAGTATCGTACAGGCGTCTTTCTGTCGCTCGAGGGTAAAACATACTCAGGACACATGTGGCCCTGTTAGGTATCAGTACGCAACCGCAGTACTTTCAGCGGTATAAAAGCAGCTCTTGGATAATAGTATAAAACGGGCAAATAGAAATCATACGGGAAACTTTTCTACTCGTGGAGCATGAACGTCCCGTCCCTCCCCTTACTTTGAAACGGTGAAAAACTATTATGCAACTCGATTATGATAATAGAGCGACCAATAACGAGGTTTCCTTGAAAACATGTTTCTGATGTTCTGTCTCACAGTATAACGAAGCGCAAAACAAAGTAGTACACTACCTGATTCGGGCAAGTAGAGTGGCGCAAAAAGAACGCATGGATTTGACCGTTATTTTCGCGCCACCCATTACAATCACTCATGCGGTGAATCAAATTCCTCGCTGCGAGTGGATTGATGCAATTCTTGAGTTCTAGTAAGCAACAGAATAGCCTACAACGCAGAGTTTTGAAAGCATAAAGATTAGATAACAAGTTAGTTTAAGCCTCCCTAGCTAAGACGGCTAGGATGGCGCAAAAAGAACGGTCAAATCAAAGCATTCTTTTTGTGCCAGCCTTCACCGTTGAGACTCAGTGAACAGGTTGTTCGCTATACCTAACGCAGACCGCTTGCTCATTGCACGTGGAAATACAACCAATCATGATTACAACATTAAATTTGTAGATTTGTTGAGAGTTCATTTCAAAACTTGCAGCAATTATGCAAGTATACCAGCACGAGCAGATTACTTTGACAATTACCTAGTCGCACATAAGAGGCATAAGAAATAACTAAATTTTAATTAGTCATATCGACATCAAGCGCTCCGAGAGAGCCAACATTTTCTTTATCAGATACGTCCATGTCGAGATGTGCGGTTTCATCGGAACCAATCACATTGTCTGTCACAATGTCACCGTCCATCACACTGATGTCGAGGTCTTCCATAGTTGGGTTAGACAGATTTTGAAGTGAAGCCAGATTTTCATCACCAGACGTGCTTTTAAGCATAGCCCAAGCGTTTTCTTTGAGCCAAATATTGGACGACTGTATGGCTTTGGGAGAAGAAGAGTGCAAATCATTATCGGGTATCTGAATTTCATCGGTGGAGTTCACGAGGTCGACCGAATGAGCGATGTCGGAGGGGCTGAGCTGTTCTACTGGCACTTCAATGCATGCATCAGCCCCAAGTTGGTCCACGGGAGCTTCCATGTCCACCGTGCACAGCTCCCGCACTGATGGTTCCATATCTACGACGGGGGACTGTAAAGTGGTCACTTCCATTTGGTGGACGTCGTTCTCAAGCCTCGTCGACATCGGTCTTAAATCTGATTCTAAATTCTCCACTGTGGAAGTTAGATTCGCGTCGTCCAGGTGACCTATAGAAGAGTCGAAGTCAGGAACGTTGGCATCCATTCCACCGACGGCTTGTTTCACCAGCTCTTCCACAACTATGCTTGGTCCAGATACTTGAGGGAAAGATTCAACAGACGAGGCAAGTTCAGAAGGTAAATTAGAGTTCATAACGTGATTAAAACCTTCAATGTTGTTGAGGTTGGCAGACATGTTTTCCACATGGTCCAAGGTATCCAACAATGGAATGCTGGTTTCAGGATCGTGGGCTGGTAAATTATCTCTTTCGTTAGACGGTAAATTATCTAATATTTCTACATTAATAAATGATACGTTATTATCAAGCGCGATGGTCGATGACTGAGCAGGCACTCCTAATTCATTGGCGGAATCTAAGAAAGCAAATGAGCGAATTTTATCGCCAGAACACGGAACATACGAGTTGTTCATTTTCTCCTGGTTACCGGAATTAAACATTTGCAAAGCAGAACTATTATTATAAGAGTTATTCAACAAAATTTCATTGAGGTCAATACGGGTCAAGTCACTGGAAGTTTCTATAACTTGTCTCGAGACTTTCAAGTGAGAGTCTGAAATCGCTTTGGGCCGCACCAACCTTCTGTCTGGAGCAGCAGAAGGTACCTTTCTTTTGGGGAACTTCGACACCACCTGATTGTGAGCCGAGAGCATATGAGACGCGTGCTGCTCAGCACTGCACAGCAATTCCTTGCACACTTTGCAGGCATACACGTTGTGCTCGCGCAGGTGCGTAAACAGGGATGACTTGGTCTTGTACTTGGCACTGCAGTAGTCACAAGCAATCATGGCCCCGCGGTGCTTCACGAGGTTGTGTTGACGGTAGGCGGTCCCAGTTGTGAACAGCACCGAGCAGTCGGTGCACTGCCACGTCTTCGCGTTTATATGCTTGGCGTTGATGTGAGTGTTCAGCTTGGACACCGTGAAAAACCTGTCCCCGCACTGCTTACACACAACTTTCTTCTCACCGTGGGCGAACAACATGTGGCTTCTGTACAGAACATGGTAGTAGAATACTTTTTCGCAGTGGGGACACGCGTATTTGGATCCCGTCTTGTGCGATACGTTTTTGTGGTACGTCAAGCCCTGTTTAGTTTGGAAGGCTTTGTCGCACTGATCACAATTTACCACTTTACGTTTTTCTTCTCCGATGCCATGGAATTTGAAGAGATGAGTGGCTAGACGGACCCTTGTTGTGAGATATCGCCCGCACACACGGCACTCAAACCCTCTTTCATGCGCAGTTGAATGCGCCACTAGTCGACGTCGGTCAGGGAAGGATTTAAAACATTCTTCGCAGGAGAACCTCTTTCGCAATCGGGCTTTTTTCTGTTGCTTGACTTCTCTTCCTCCACTCGTACGACTACTTGACAGGGAAATTCCACGCTTTAATACGTTCTGGCTTTCAGTTTCATTCTTGCAGCGCTGCAAATGTTGTTCCAAGTGTGACACGGATGAAAGCTTCTCTTGGCAAACCTGGCATCTGTATATTTTTCGTTTCAATCGAGAGATTTTAGAGTTATCAGCACTTTTAGCATTCTTGGAATCTATCGCATCTGATGAACCGTCATTAGCGGAAGATGGCAAAGAGAAATTATCAATATGATCACTATTCAAACTGAGTTTTGCTCGGTTTCTTAAGAGACCTTGGACTTTTTTTACAGTTTCTGAATACATAGATTTCATTAAGTTTTCTTTACGGAACAATGATTTCCTCAGATTGTCCACAGCTCTCACCAGCTTCAGGCAGTGCATACACATCACGCCACTCTGCACACACAGATCAGTAGACTCATTCAGGAGTACACTGCAAATGAGGTTTAAAACTTTAGATCCTGTTTTGTCAGGAAAAATGTCATTCTTTTTTAGGTCAAGAAGAGAGTCATCATTGCCACAGAGAATACAGATGACGTCATTCACTAATTTATACGTAAATGTTGAGTTCTCTTTAGACTCAGAATCATAGGCGTCATGATTCACTTGTAACTCTTGTGGGAGGAAGAGACATGTATCTGTTCCTAACTGAGATGCAATTTCGGGATTTTTAAATTCACTGCCATTTCCAGGCACGGAATGGTGATTGTGTACAGTTTTATCACATTTATCATAGATGTCATCAACTGTAATCACTGCATTCTCCATGAAGGAGTCCAAAGAATCCAGTTCACACTTCACAATACTGATTCCATCGTGGCTAGAGTTGTTCAGCCTGTTATAAAACTGGCGTTCAGACGCACAAGGCGATGCGACTGTTTTGTTGACCCCAGCAAACCTATGCAGCGGCTGGATGGGTCTCAGCTTTCTGCAGCTGCTAGAACTGACGTCAGCTGCAGCATGTGCTTCAGAAGCAACATAGCTCTCAGCAGTAGGAGAGTCATCAAAGCTAATGGCATAAGATGCAGACTCAGACCTACGAGCAGAACAGGAATGTGTGCTACCAACCTCACGTTCTCTAAGTCTGGGTGAGTCTACTTGGAACTGGCCAGTAACACTTACACTAGAATTCAGAGCACTTATGTCTACATTGCTATGAACAATGCTGCTGTTACTGCCAATGTTGATAACAGGAATTTTCAAAAGTGAAGCATTAGATGATTCTGTGTCAGAAACAGTATCAAAATTATGTTGAAAATTAGACAGGACATCATGAAAGTTATCATCACAGACAGGTGGTTGAGGTGGAAGCCCAACAAAGGATTCACTATCAGGAATAGATATGCAGCTGTTTATTGAGCTGCTGATTTGCTCTGACTGGTGTTGAAGAGGTATGAAATTAACTTTACCAACATTAGCTGCTGATACTGAACTGAAAATATTGTGACTAGACTGAAATTCCCGCAACTGATTATCAATATGGTTGTCTACAAGAATAGGAGATGACTCAAGGACAGATTCTTGAATTGGCACAACTGGGATATTGACCACTGTAATGTTAGATAGACCTGAAATGGTAGGAGATCCACTCTGGGTAGCCATGTTGAGACTCGCCTAACAAAGTATACAGTGTATTATGATTCCTCCACGAAAGTTAAACTATGGACTGTAATACATCATTTTAGGCAGACTAACATAGAGCATTTGGAATAAATTACACAAGAAATGTTACAACACTGCAACAATCGTGAAAATAACTTGACAATTTACTTTGCCGTGTTTTTTAATCCTTTTGATTGCTGAACAATGACATGCTAACTCTACTATGTTTACAATGAAGATCAATAAAACCACGTCTGATCAAATTGAATGAAAATTTGTTGATGTATTATTCAGTTACTTTGAATGAAATAATATCTCTGAAATTATAAACAATAACAGACAGTGATCATAGACAAAATGTCCTCAATGAGAAACAATAAAACACAATTACACTTTCAAAGAATATAAAGCATTTTTATGGTACTTTAATTTGATATTCTATCTAAATATGAGCTAATTTACACACTGTAATGTTAAAACAGTAGAAATTAAATACCACCTAATTTGCACACTACAGTGTTAACACAAAAGTGATTAAAAAAAATTATGCAATCTTCATAATTTCTGACAATCAGACAAAAATCCCAAGAAGATCAGATGCGATGTGAGTGTGTCCGCCACAATCTGAAAAAATTTAATTGACAAAATAAATAAAAAACATATCTGCTTTGGAAATATCACCCTATTGTTTTGAATTTTATTATAAAACTTAATTGGAGTAAAAATTTTAAATAATTAGATATTCAGGTTAACAATTACAAAACATTATACAATTTTTACAATTGGCTACTGAAAAATTCTAATAAAGTCAATTACAGATACCCAGGGACAAGTTTCCATGAACAAGTTTACAGAACATGTTCCCTATAGGTCAGAATTTTGCAATTCAATTCTCAAGTTTTTATATATATTTGGGTAGGTTGATTGAATATTTAACTATGAACCAACAGACAAAATAATCAATAATTAACTTTAATGTTAATTTAAATAATCAATCATCAATTACAACTTTGGATATTACATATATTAAAATTTAAATACTGACTGCAAACAGAATGGTTAATTATATCCAAATTGATATCAAGTGAATTATTTATCTGACCTAACCAACTATTAGAATGATCAATATTATATTAGACTTTAAATAATTAAATTACAAAATGCATAAAGACAGATGAAAACTACATATTTATACTTGCTAAAATATGAATATAAACTTTATGAAGATGTTTTAAAATGTAACCTAATGGCTTACAGCGCCAATAACAACCAAAGTTCATGAAGAGGATCATTTTTGCTAATCAAGTATTTAATTATTTATAACAATTCGAAAACAAAACATGCTCAAGAAAGCAAGCATATCATATTTAATATTTCTGCACATAATTTAAAATTGCACTTCCTAAATAAAAAGTTGTGCACAGATCTTCTATTATTTGTTGTTCAGTCAACATGCAAATTTCAATTGAGCTAGCAGCAGTCTCATTACAAAGTACTTAATAACTAAATGCAGGACTGTTGTATAGGTTATATTTAAATTGGACATTTCAGTATAGAGAAGCTATGCAGAGGAATATAATTTAAAGAATGAAGAACTGATAAAACCAAATATTAAAAAAATTTCAGTTTTTAGTCAGTAAAATAGCCTGTATATTTCGTTTATTTATCCCATCACATAACAAGAATTGCTAACTATATCTATTTAACTCTTTAAGAAAAGCATATTTGTACTCAAAAATATGATTACAGAACAACATCAATGCCAGCTTCCAGAATCATGCCAACAAAGAAGTAGATGGCTTCATTTCTACAATCTTTCTCTATCTTAGAAAGTAATAAAATTCATAATAAAATATTTCATTTTCAAACAATTACCAATTGAAACTCTATATCTTATAAGTAACTTCAAATTTTTGTTAGAGCAATATGGTAATACACACTCAAAAATTAATTTTATATTAAAAAACTATAAGAAATATATTTTTATCTTTACTTAATGTTATCTTCATAAAAATTACAAATCTATTAAATTCCCTTTAATATAAAAATAACATTTTCAAATTATGGGATTTGCAAGCAAATAAACTCAGTTTGGTATACAGAGAAATACTTATACAGAGAAATAGGATAATTATATACAATTTCAGACAAAATAAGTCCTACTTAATGCCAAAAATAACTAAAATTTACATCAGATTTTACATACTATAAGCATCAATTTAAAAAAATGATAATTCTAAACTAACAGTATTTCAAAAGATGTTCAATTCATTTTCCTGAAATCAAGCATTGATTTTTTTTAGACAAATCTAAACATAAGGTTTTCTTATATTTTCTGAGCAACATATACAAAATATTAATTTTATGGTAAATGTGTAGCGTTTGGTAATAAGCAAATTTCCAATTATTGGTGCGGAAACATAGTAAATTAGGTCAAAATAAACAAGTTTTCTTCTATGCACTTTTCGTTGCAAATGACTATTTTACGAGTTATAGCGGTATGGTACTTATCGCAATTGTATTGTTGCAAGCGCGCAAAAAAAGGGGAAGACCCCAAATGGACTAAACGACATTAGAGGAAGATCCCAAATGGACTCAACGACATTAGGGGAAGACCCCAAATGAACTCAACGACATTAGGGGAAGATCCCAAATGTACTCTTCCATTAACGGTCTAATAATCGTGTCGTTGAAGTATCATATTATGTGAAACACCGTGATCTTTCAAGAATGCAACTGCCTCATCATTTTTTCCTATGAATTTCCCGATTGCTCCAAAAAAATAATCAGCTTCAACGTAACTGGCAGAAATACGCTTCATCACTCGAGCGCGTCAAAGAGAAGAGTCCATTGTAGTGTTGCCGTACTACGCCCTCGATGAATTTCTTTCCGCTTCAAACACTAGAGTTGGGGTCAGGAATTTACCGCTATAACTCGTTAAATACTCATTTGCAACGGAAAGTGCATAGAAAAAAAATTGCTTGTTTACATCTCATTAACTATGTTTAGGCACAAAAATTGGAAATTCAATTACCAAACGCTACACATTAACCAATTTTATTAATACTCATACTCTATCTACTTTGCAGAATTTTATCAAGATATACAATAACCTACATTAATATGAGCATAAATATGTTGGCTAAAAGCAACTACACTGTTTTTTTTCTGTATATTTTACAGAAAATATTTGCAAACCTCCTTTCATATACAATCATTTTTCTGTATCAAATTTGTAAAACCTTTAAATCTAAGCAACAATTTTACATACAAAATAATATCACATCAACCATGTATAATAAAAAAAACTTGTAACCAATATGTTATTAAATTTAAAAATGCATAATATCGTATCAACACATTTTATCATAACAGAGTTGAAGTGTAACAAAAATCTGTTTTTATCAGTTTACACAATGAATATTTGCAGTTACAGCTATAACTTACATTTTTTTATCTTATCGTTCTGATTAATACTTAGACACTGCATCTGTTTCATTAGACATTGGCTTTAGAAAATGCGAAGTTGCTTTATTTGTAGTTTTGTTTGATGAGTTCCGTGTCGACTTTTTCCGGTAGAGTGGGAAATATTTGAGAGTTGTGTGCTAGCTCGTCACTGCCAAAGCAAATTAACCATAAACGCAAACAGACATTTTATTCACTACGCTTTTATTTTTATCATTTATTTGAAAAATTTTTCTTTTAATTAAATAGAAGGGTCTTTTTGTAATAATCTTTATTCCTTTTCTATATTCTCTAGACGAGTTACACATACTTTAATTGCTTATTCTCTGGTATGTCAGGATCAAACAGAAGTCAATCTTGTTCAACTGGGTATGAATTTAATCAAATGCATTTCTTCTACAATGAGAAATTAGAAAAAGTTTCCCATCCTAATGACCGTATCCTACACGACTGTTTTTATACATTAGCCTTGCTGTAACAAAGGATTTTTATTTTCTTACTGAAAAAGTTATAAATTTATTTACACATTTTCAAAATTTTCTCCTTTATCAAATAATGCGAGTCCAAATTTAGATAAGAAACACTCTCGCTGATCGGTTCCTAGATACCCAGTTTCATTCAATAATAGTTTCATCTTATATTTTCATTAAGATTGCAGTTACGGCGGGGTTTTAAACTCTCAGCTTTTACAGTTCTGAACTTATTTTGTAGATATTTCTGCAATAACTTTTGAATATTTTTTGCGACTGTTTCTTCAACCATTTACGTTCTCTATTCAATAATTTGGTGGCCTCGTAAGATCTTTTTTATGACTTTAATCCGGTAAATCTTTTTTGTATCACATTCATTGTGCTCTTCCTGTAAGTAGTGCTTATGAACTTGAACTTGAAATTAAGGGCCGACAGTGTCGGGGCCTTTGTAACGGCCTACGATTCCCTCCTCAATCCTCACACACACAAAAAAAAGAATAAGAGTTCAACACCTGTGTACCAGACTTGTCCACTAAACTACTCAGGATCCACCAATCCTTGTCACAAACTCCCATTAGACGGCATCACTGGGATAACCAGTACGTCACGACACCATCTCCATGCATGGTGGGTCATTACTGCCCACTTTTCATGACTGGCTCATTCCAGTCACTGTCTTTTACTCCAGGCACGTATAAGGAAAACTTTCATAGCTTCAATGACACTCAAATTACACTCATGATCTAATCCAACAATACAACGCATACCACAATCATCTTCAGCACATCTGGCATACCACTCATTCTCTCCATACTGCTCAAACACCACATTCATGAAACTTACTCTCTCTTGTTCATACTTACTACATTCCAGAACAAAATGCTCAATTGTTTCTTCCACTCCCCTATCACACTGCCGACACAATCTATTATTATTCTCATTCCACCTCCATGTACGCCTATTCACGCTCAATGACTTACACCTCACAGCAAACAAGAGTTGGCTACCAAAACTACCATCAAAGAACATCTCATACTTAGGCACTTCCTTTTGCATATACCAGATTAGTGTAGGCTTTTGCGCCATGCTAAGTTTCCATTTATTCAATCCATACTCTTTTGTTCGCCTCTCAATCTCCTTTTTCCACCTCTTACAGTCCCACTCTGGTCCCTCACCTCCGACATTCACTAAAAGCCAGTCATCCACAGGTCTCCCAATTCTGACACGAATAATCTTTTGCATACTTAACTTCCTTGCATGCCCCCAACATACTTTCTCCCAATAGCTTACACTCAGATTCCATTCAAAAATTTGCTTAACCCACCTGCTATTCTGCATTCTCTCAATTCTTACCTTGTAATTCAACACAGCTTTCATCATTCTTTCTGAAAATATTTTGCGAATTTATATTTTGCGAAGAATATTTTATGCAGTAGATAAAGTAAACAAGTGAATTTTTTCTCCTCGACTCACATGTATATATTCTTTACATTTAAATCATGAGAAAGACACATTTTTTGGTTGATCTGCTTAAAAAAAGCTCTGAATAGCATTAATGTTTGAGATTTCACTTTTGTTATACAATTGAAAATTTTTAAGATTTACACAGATTTTCCGAAGCTTCGTTTCTGCTGTGATTTTTAACGGTGGGTAAACATTTTGATTTTATATTTTGCCATGATTTTTCAATAGGAATTGACTGGTATTGTGATATTAACAAAGAATTTTAGTCTGAGTGTGAACTTGAGAGCAAGTATCGAGGGTCAGTGGAGTTTGTTACTACTTTGAATTCCCTATGGTATTTATACGTAAACACATTACAGGGGTGTCATTCGTAATTTTTTCATCCATGTATCAACATTTTCGGAAGAAATTATTAATGGGTGCCAATAAATTTAGATAAGAGCTACGGTATAATTTAAAAGTGCATCATGTACCTCATGGTCAATTACAAACGTCTACGACAGATGATATGATCCACGTTTTAAAGATACGGTTCAAAGTGTGCGAATCCGAGTTTGTGTAATTTTTTCTATTATTCTTCTTCAATGTGACTTTGGCGAGAAAGGTCATTTGAATTTAATTCACGGTGTATGTTACGCGTGTGTAACATAAATTGATTTATTTTTAAATTATAGGTTTAATAACTAGTAGATAGGTGAGGAAATTAATAAACTTTTAGACCTGCACGATTGAAACGCATTTAGGTTAGTTATTGAATTGCTCAGTTGATAAATATCTCACTGTACAGAACGTATGGCCTTGTCGAAAGAAATGATTCGTTTTTGTTGTAGTTTAATTGTCTTTAATGATGCTTCCGCATGGAAATAATTTTTTTCAAAATTTATAATACAGTATGATGACAAAGGTCTAATCTTAGTTTCAAAATGATTTGTTGCAAAATTTTTAAATTATTCTTTTTTCTGTAAAACTATGCCCTTTGGCTTAATCAAGTCTGGAATTTCTTCATTTTGAATTTTGAATTTTTGAAATAAATTTTAAATGCTTTTCTTTTTAATTTAAAACATTAAGGGGAATTTCTAACTACCTTTAATTAAGGCAAAGGCTGTCACATTCTCTTTTCATTTTGCTTAATCAAATCTTGAATTTCTTCTTTTTCAATTTTGAATTTTTAAATTAAATTTTTCAATTTTTGGTCAATATTGATTTTAAGCCGTTCACGGAAATGAAAAATCCGCTCCAAAGAATCACTAAAGGAACACATTTGAAAAGTTTTACATGAATGACATTATGCTTGCTGATGCATTATTTTTGAGTTATTTAACTTTGAAGTTATAGGAACTGCGCTCCTGAAATGGCTTTCTCGCTCAAAAGGAGAGGTTGTTCCAACACTCAATATGAATGCCAGAGCAGAGGAAAAGTTATTGTTTTTGCAATATATGGCATAATTTATTATTTGCTAGCCCCGCGGAGCCTGAACCCACTTCTAGGATGGTTTAGTTAATAACACAATAAAGGTTATCACCCATAAATATTAACGTGACTGGAATAGTGAACACTTAAATTGATACGTACTCAACATCACTTTCAATATGGCGGCAACCGTAGAACATTAGCAAAACCGTAGAAGTGAATACCGTAGATTTCAAATCAGAATATTTTTAAAACGTAATACTTTTGGGTGAGAACCTTTGTTGTGTTATTAACTAAAACATCCTTGAAGTGGGTTCAGGCTCTGTGGGGTTGGCTAATAATAAATTACAAAGTACCCAAGTGTACTCTAACAGCTCCCGCTCAAGCACATACTTACTGTAGCTGCTATGGAAAAAAAAAATTTCAAAGTTAAATAACTCAAAAATAATGCATCAGCAAGCAGAATGTCATTCATGTAAAACCTTTTTAAATGTATTCCTCTAGTGATTCTTTGGAACGGAATTTTTAATTTCCGTGAAAGGCTTAAAATCAATATTGACAAATTTTTTTTTTCTCTTTAATTCAAAACATGAAGGGGAACTTCTACTCTTAATGAAGAAAATGGCTCTTATTCTTTCTATTGGATCTAGATCTGTAAAATTTGATATATGTATGTATTTTTAAAAATAAATAGTGGTTGTATATAACACTTTTTTCCATTTTTGCCATAATTTTGGAAATTATAGAGGAAAAAATAGATAAATTATATCAGATGTACTAATTGACAAATTATATGAGGTAAACTAATAGACAAATTATACGGGATATACTAATAGACAAATTATACGAGATATACTTACAGACAAATTATACCAGATATACTTATAGACAAATTATATGAGATATACCAATAGACAAATTATACAAGGTGTTCCAATAGACAGATTAGACGTGTTATATAAATAGAGTAACTCTGTCATAGGCTAGTTAAATGAAAAATATAATTTTTTTGAAATTTTCATTTTCTAAAAGATGGCTGACAACATAGAGATAACTTAAATACTGCTAGAGAATTCTTTGAAATTCCTAAATTAAAAGTTGAATTGAAATAAGAAAAGACAATAAATACTGTACCAAAGCAGAATAAAACACCGTTGTAAATGACAATCAAGTATTGAGAAAAGGTTAGTCACAAAATGATTTATGAAGGACATCATACAACGCAAACATGCATGTCTAGAAACGGTAAACAAACTTACACGCAAAATGAAATTCATAGCTTGTTCAGTATATGTTAGATAAACTTGTAGTTGCAAACAGACGGTTTATTTCTAGTACGATAGGTATTTGTCTGTCAGCTGCTCACGACTTTTGTGATTTGGCAACCTCAAGTTCGGTACCTCCACTTCTCTCCTCCTGTTCCCCTTCCCACCCCGTTTCCCTCTCTCTGGAGGTAGAGATTGTTCTGAAACTTTGCCTGCCTGTGGACCAAACATTTCTCCATTGAATAGAGCAATAAAAAAAATTCAAGAAATACCGAGTTTGCGTAGACGTTCCTCTTGAAACATTGACAAAATCTTACTGTTTTCAATGTTGTTCAGAAAAATGAATAAAAAATGTAGTTTGAATCAGTGCTGATGCATAAATTAGTGTATTGGTTCAAAATTGGCAGTGACTAAATTTTAAAACATTGTAGGAAATCTAAGTTGAGGTAAAGCTTAGGTTTATTTCAATTTTTGAACCTTAAAACTCTAATGATCTTACAACTATACGCTTGGTTAATGTTATAAAACAATCCTTTTCATGTCTTTGACTTTTGTAAACTCTTATGTGTCACTATTATGAAGGAAATATGAATTTGTGTAAAATATATCATCCCTGAGCTTATTACATGATAAACCATGTAGTTGATGCATAAGTGTGAAAAAAATTCAGAATATTGACCTCATAGTCTAAGATGCACAATTGTTTAAATCAAATCATCTTTCAACTTCAATTCCTTGTACTGAAAGTTCCTGAGCTTGTTGTTCTATGTAAGTACGCACTATAGAATATATAGGTTTTCAATTATGAAAGTACGTTGCTTTTCTCTTCTTTCTTGTCAAAGGAGAAAGGTTTAAGGAGAGCGTCTAGATAAAATTGGCTAGTTGGTTTAATTTTCTGTTTTTTAGCTCAAGTTACAGAAAATTTTTCTTTCCATCCAATGATATCCAACACTTCCTTGCAAGTGTGTTTGTTTGTCTGCTACAGCTTACAAAAGGCCAGCCTTGAAAGCACCATTCTGGGTTATCCCAGAATCCAAAGAATATAAATTTATTTTTTTTGCTCATGTTATAGAAATTTTTTTATGAATCTAATAATTTGCTTCACTCCTTTGCAAGTATGTTCATTCATCTACTACAACTTAACAGGCAAAAAAAAAAAGAAATGCTTTGGAGAGCTTTTTCTCTCACTTCAATTTTTGCTAAAAATCAACTTCAAATTTCTATTTCTCTAGCATTTTTGAATTGATTTTCACCATTTAACTTGCAAAATGAAGAAAAAAACTTTAGCTCTAAAAGTATGATCAGTGATTTTTAAACTGTTGTCCTAAAAACTATTTTTAACATTTTTAAAAATATTGGTAAAAAAAGTCAAAAATTGCATTTGTTCCAAATTTTTAGAAATTCAGAACAAAATTTAAACAAGATGGATTGTATTTTTATAGGGAATACATTTTTCTTCATTTTGCCAGTTGAATGTTGAAAATCGATTGAAAAAAAGCCAGAGAAATAAAGATATGAAAGTATACCCAAAAACTGGAAAATTGTTAATTAAGTAAAAAATATAAATAATTTCCAAAAAACTGCAAGCAAAAAAATATTAGAATTAATTTCCATGTATAAATACAAAGTTTCAGACAGATCAGACAGTAAATAAACAGGCGGACTCAACAACTAGATGCTCCCCTTAAGGCAAGCGTCCCCCATAGGAATCCAGGATTTTGAGAAAATTGGAGAAATAGGGATTATTGCT
>JACJUY010007529.1:0-10064 GCA_014220935.1 Platorchestia sp. MABIK
AAAAGACTATGTTCTGTGCCAGTTAGTTCTGGAAGTTTCTCGCCGCCAAAAAGCGGGTAGGCGAGACAATATCACACAAGCAAATATTGAAGCAAATCTGAGAAAGATTAAATCCCATTGTCACATCTAATATTTTAGGTAAAGTAATCTTGAATTAATAGCTCGCAAACTGACTATATTAGATCTAACCCACGAAATCCCTTGGCTGTCTTCCTCAGAACCGACTTCGCTCCTGTATATACGCGGTAACTGGTTCACGACCAATATCTCATGCTTAAAATAGCAGATAAAAGATTTACTTGAAATAATGTCGAATTTCCTAATTAAAGCGTAATCTTAATCAAAGGCTTGTATGCTGGGCAGTAAAATGAAGAAGAGTCATGTATAAATTTGATAGTTTTAACGACGGGGAAGTGAACCGCCTTCAGTTGAGCGGTACATGTCGTTTTCATCACATCAACGATACCGGCTGAATAACACAGTATTTAGCATTTACTTCTTCCTCACTCATCTAAATCGAAATAATGAATGTAAGCTGTGAAAAAACGTACAAATACGTGAAATTTATCAATGTGAGGAAAAGGTTTAAATACAGTGAATAATCACATTTGTAAATTATTCACTTTCAAGTTCCCGTTTCAGATTTTCCTGAGGGTGAAAAGTATAGATGGGATTTTGTGGCATTCGAAGTGAGTTTTTATTACTGCTTGTGGAACTTTAATTATTGTTTTGATGATATATCAAATTATTAAAAAGTCACGCCATTACCAGAATGAGAGCACATTGTACGAGTCAGGCCCCTCGACTATAGGCCTGCTTCACACGTGTGTAGCGGCACAGTTGTCAGTGTCGTCCCTAATTCAACAATGGAACGATCCGTCAACTACCAGCTTGAATCATGCTGCATTAGCATTATAAGGCAGAAAATTCCCCATTGAACCTCATAACAATAATGATTGTTTGTTAATTAAACGCACTATTCAGTTTGAGTATTTTACTTCTGCCATTATCCTCCATTGGCCTCAAATCCATCACGTGCAAAAAACATTCGTTTAAAATTACAGGGCCTATATTCACACGCAATTGTCCTCCAGCAAGGATTCAGGAAACGCCTCCTATTTCTCTAGGCATGTTCCTAGTTTTGTATACGTAGCAATGACGACGCAAATCTGGCCATAACAATGGAGCAAGTTTCAAAAGAATTAAATGAGAGTGAATGCGTTGCAGCATGCAATTTCAGACATAATTTCTGCTGTATAATGTGAGTGATCTAAAATTGCATGTGTGAAGTGCAGTGATATTCATAATCCTAATATAGAATCGCTGTTCTTATATGATATATTGCAGGTTTTATTATTGCGTTTGAAATAAAAGAACCGTATTAGTGTTATGGAGCAAAACAAAGCTTGGACGGACCATGTTGTAGCTCAGACAGATTTCAAATTGCTAGAGCCCAACAGTTAACTTTTTTAATTTATTTTCTGAACTGAATTATGCAAACTTTTGATGTAACTGACAATTTTGAGCATCTCTCTGTTTGTTTGCCAATTTTTTCGTTCTAGTCAGTACTTTTGCAGTAGGGACGGTCTTAAAGACGCCTTTATGACCCATGTTTACACCCCTTAGGGATTCCGTTATTGGAAGAGGACATTGAGCTCAGCAAAAAATTCCGCAATTTACATGGCGATTATGTACAATTGTGGGTTTAAACAATTTATTAAATTTGTCAAATTTAAAACATTTATACAATTTATTTACCACAAACGTTATTGTTTCTTGAGGGTATTACAATGGACGTATATGAGTATAGTTACTGTTAGGCCCGAATAAGTTCAGCGACTTCAAGAGCATCCTATCATCAACGCTATTTTAAGGGGTGCAATTATGTTTTACCTAATTCACTCAACCTAGTTGCAGTCTAGACTAATCAATGAATTGATTCGCTCAAGATTGGATGCTTAATTTTGCAATTGTGGTTAATATGGGTTAGGTGAGAACAGTATATTCCAAATAGAACTTACTATTAGACTTAAGATCTATGTCGTTAATCATGGTAAATTACCCTATCAAGATGAATCGTATAGTAGAGAAGATTTGACTTTATTAACTTATGGCAGTGGTATTCATCGCGCGGCTTGCGATGACTCAATTCACGAATCTTGAAAAAAAATTAATTAATCAATATGTAATTTATCTAAACTACGCTAACTTGTAGTAGCTGCGGTTCTCTCAATCAATGCGTTTAACCGAGTGGCTCTCTTTCAAAAATTGGAGAATAACATTGCCTTATGTGATTAATATTCTTACAGAAATAGGGATTCAAGATTCGTTTTGGAAGCTTTGTAAAAACTTTTTTCTCTGATCACAGCACGTACTGATCAAATTCCAAGTCTTGGCTCCAATGAAGAGGATACTGAGTTGGGACCGAGCTTTTAAATAATAAGAAAGTATGAAGTTACTGCCATTTTGAGTTCTATGATCTTGATGGCCAGTTCGTGCAGTTATATAATTTTTAAGGTCTTTGTTGCCCTGGCTAGTCAATGTTTTGTGCATAAAATTCCGCATGGAGAGCTGGTAAAAATCCAAAAGCCTAAGTATTTTTAAACTTTTGAATCAATCGTTTGAGTGATCATTATAGTCTTATTTTCTCACCGCTCTATTGGCTCTTTTTTACAGGGAAAAGAGCAACTTATTTTTACCAGCTCCACACCATGCTTCTATTCCGTATCGCAAAAATAGTGAAATGAACGTTCAATAAAGTATTTTCATAGGTTTTTAGTTAATGAACTTTTTACTTTGTTGAGGATTCCTGCGAATTCTAATAACTTAATAAGTAATAACTTAGTACTGATATGCACAATTTGCTCTTTGATGGTTAGATGTTTATCATTTATAATATTCTTGCGCACTGGAGAAATTGTATCCCTGATACGGTCATTAAAACTATTTTCATGAGCGTGACAGAGAAATTGAAGAAGCGCACTCCAAAAAAATAAACCAAGGATGTTATTAGGTAGTAGCAGGACCCGTAGAAATTATACGGACAATGTCATTGTTTAGCTAGGTGGACCCGTGGAAAAACTTCCGTCAACATTATCTCCTCTGCTAACCTAACATATCTTAATCTAACATATCCTAACCTTTCCTATCATAACCTATCCTATACTAACCTATCCGGATAAAATGTCAAACATATCAATGCATGTAAGGTCATCTTTCAGTAAACTGAGGAATTCGGTATCCATGATACCGCAAACTCAGACATCCTACGTTTCTTAAGAAGCGGACACCAAACAAATAAATGAATAAATATAGATAAACACACAACAGGTGTTATTAGGTTAGATAGTGAATGGTGGCTGTTATGGTTTTGCATTCTAATCATGTTTTTAGTTGGGTCAGTTAGTCAACTTTCGGTGAAGCTAAGAACGTCAAAGCCGCAATTAGCCTCAGTGATAGGAAAAGTTATTTCATCTATTTTTGAATAAAGTGCCCTACAGTTTTGACATAACAGCGAAAAATCATTACAACATGTTCTCATCGATTCCTTGAATTTTTTTATATTAATATACTCACAATTTCCTGATTCATTTAGATTTGGAAACCACGTATTTAAATGATTGAAATATGGGTTAATATTATCAGATATATCAATATAATTAATCTTTAAATTGAACTAAGAGAAAATAATATGCAGCGGAAAAAAATATTATAAAATAAAGATAAAAAATGAAAAGTATTAGTATCAATATACTTAATAAAAGAAGTGAAAAATCCGGCGAAGATGATCAGCCTTCAATCTATGTAGTGTCATTTCACAAATAGTACATGCACTCAATCCATAAGTGAAAACATTGAAGTGCATAAATTGCACATAGTGTTGTTACAAGAGCTAGCATACATCAAATAGCATCCGCATATAACGCAAAAAGTGTAACAAAAGATAACATGTATTAAAACTCGGAGTGATAGTGATATGATATCTAGCATGAAGACCTTGAATGTCTAAATTTTAATTGTATTTAGCAACATAGGTGTCTAAAAAGACCTTAAGTAGTTAATATAAAAAATTATACGAAAAAAAACATTAGATGAGTAGAAATCGAAATGAAATGTCTAGCGTGAATGACTTAAATGCACGTGCCATCAGTAGAAGGTGCAACGATAGCTGGTATAAATTTAAATGTACGTAAATAACACAGAAATTAAAAAAATAAATAATTAAAATTGATTTAGGAGACGGAAATCAAAATGCTGAATCCCACATGAATGTCTGAAGTACCTCTAACTTTGTTCTAGTTAAACTTCGGGTAATTAAATTGTTTTGTCATTATAATGTCTTTTTTGTTTGGCCCTCTGGAAGTAGATAAAATATCACTCGTGCTTTACTTCAGAGATGAAATGCTTACAATGGTAATCGTGTTCAGTAGGAAGTAAATTTTAAAGTTTATACCCTAGTTCTGGTTGGCGAGCGTACGTCTGGAGCAAAGGTCAGTTTCCTAAGCTTTCCGTACTGTAGAACACGAGAGACTTTGAGTTTGAGCGACTCACGTGAGCAACTCACGAGATGAGGCTTAAAATGAATATAATTGGTAGTGAGTACGTCCGAAACTCGTACGTACGTCCGTCTATCCAAAAATTAAAAAATGGGAGGCATTAAGGCCCAGCCACAAACTCTGTTAATTAAGTGGTCGAAACTCGGGTGTATTTATCGTTTTTGGATAGGGAGCTTTTAAATATTTAAAAATTTTCTTTAGAAATTATTCTACCCATACCTGGTGAGCTGTGTATTACATGAAGGACGCAGTGTCCATCAGTTATGATGGGAAGCGGCTCAATTTTCAATGATTGTTTCAATTCATCTATGGTATAGTACTGAATTGTACATAAATGGGGCTTGAAATAGTTTTTTATTTGGCTTTGAACATTATTATAAGATCTCGGCAGGGAAAAGAATTTTTTAGAATTTCTGTTTTCCTGACTTTGAATGGGCTGATTGTGGCGATTTCTGAAAGAGGAATTGACAGAGAAATGAGGGACGCTCTTTTCATTTCTATTTTCTTGGATGTTTGCGCAGGCGGTTGGGAGCTGGATTTTCAGTAGAATTCCGATCGAAATCTTGAGGTAATTTTTCTATACCTGCTGATTTTACTGCTCACTTGTTAGTGGTTGGATGTCGATGGTTTATAAGTGAGAAGGACATGTCACACTCGGTATTTGTAGCATTCGAAAGCAATGAAAGCCTATTTCACGTACTCACTGTACAATAGTCAGAGGTAAAAGATGGAGAGTGTTGATATCAGTAGGCGAGCAGTGGTTCGTGTTGCTAGAGGCTTTACTTAAAGGAAGCAAAGGAAGCAGTTGATTTAAAATAATTATTTAATTTATTTTGTGGTTTTGCTTTATCGTCAGAGTACACACTTCTGCCATTCAGGTTATTGGAAATTTTAGGAACAAAGCTAAGGAAATAGGAGCTTAATTGCAAGTAAAGTCTTAGAGTTGATCTAAGAGCAATTCGTTAAGGAAATGGTGCGCTTCTTCTCGCGTACTAGGCCAAGCGGGCATCGTTGCAAGCATCAATATCAGTTACAGCGTTTGTTCGGAGCGGAATTAGTTTTAAACTAATTTTTCTTGCACAAACTTGACGCCCTATGCAAATGTTGACCACTGCAGACACTCCATATATACAAGAAAAGACATGGTGATGATAAGTTCTTTGATCTTACTGAAGCCAGAGGACGAGAGGCTTAAATCTCGGGAGCTGATGATATTGTTTTTGAATTGAGACATTCGATCAATTGCGTCAAGAAAGTCATCGAAACGTCCGGAAGTTACTGTTGGGGTTTTAAACGAGAAATCAATGTCATTTCTTTCAACAGCTGTGAAAATGTGACAAGAAAAGTGCAAAGAGGTTCTATTTGATTTAGCGTAAAACATTGTGTGTATAAGCCGGGATCTCGGGCGTAAAATTGAAAGAACCTACAAGTAAATACAATTTGAAAAGTTACTCTATTATGTATAAGCTTTATATTTGAAGCGGCGGAAGATATCGAAAATGGATTTGGAGGTCACCGATGTTTTGACATTTTAATTAAGTGGGCTGCAGTTAGGGACAGGCTACTGTTACAAATAATAGAATTGTTTCAAATAAAAGAAGCATTGCACATCCATAAAATAAAATTTGCCCTCAATGAAAATACAAAGGAATTTTTTCTGTATAAAATTTTTCAACAGGACTGCAGCTTAGAAGTTTGAAACCTCCACTCGATTGTCCATTCTGTCTCTATCTCTGGTGCCATGAGCATTTAGCTGTTCTGCAATATTAACCAGCCATTTGACGACTTCATATTCATGTCGTTTAAAATTTTTTAAATCGGGTCATCAATTGCAATGTATTTTCTATACCCTTATTGAATCTGAAGTAGCTGGACTTTTGGATTTACATCTATTATGAATGTGACTTTAAAAAGTTTCTGTGTGCATTTTAACCCAAAAGATAATGTTTGTAAAATCGGAAGGTCACGTTTAATAGACAGACAGGGATTTATAATTTTATAGAATTGGCAGTGTCTCAGTCAATATGATCAGTTATTTGCTTCGTCTTTTAGCACGAAACTAAATGAATTCGAATTCCAATTATTCTCTCATCCCTACATTTGGATGGAGCATTGTCCTAGCCCAGCGGTTGTACTCTCTCTTGAAACTTCGCTGGGCTAGGACAATGCTCCTTCCATTGGAAAAGTATGCAGTGCTTATGAACGCTAATTATTCCTTTGTCCACTTCATCATCTTGGCGGCAGTTTCAAAGCAGGATGAATTTTACTTTGTCCTTTGATTCTTTTTTTGACTGTTGTATCATAAATACGCAGGTACCAAATAAAAGATACAAATCTCAGAATTCTACTGCCGTTTTGTTTTCAAAAAACCATTCATTGTATCAAAAGTTATTAAAGATTTTTTCGGGACCCGTATTTAAAAAACACCTTGTAACTTGCTCGTGTGCACTGCCCGTCAAAAATGACGGCATGCAATAATGGTCAACAAAGTTCGCAACTGACTAACAGTTTTACGGAATAGAATTACGAAATAAAAGTCTCAAGATATGGATGACAAACAAATATATACATCCTAATAATACCCCCGATTAAAATATTCTTGTACTTGTGTGATCGCCGTAGTCGTGTAGTAAAGAACCCGCCCTTCCGTGAAGGTGTCGAGGGTTCGACTCCCGGCGCTGTGTGAAGACTTTCTTCATTGGGTATAGGGGAAAAACTCAAAGCACAATACCCCACTCTACTCAGATGTCTGAAATGGGTACCGGCTTTGACCTGGGGAAGCCGTCATGGCGTCCTGGCGTTAGTTATAAGGCATTTGAAAAACCAATGTACAAGGTGATATGTATCAGGCTTGATTGGAAATTAAGCATCCTTATGTAGATCCCGATGTTTGTGCGCTGGTGCAATTCGTATCTCACATACGGTCATTAAGCACGCTTAATTAAGAATGTCACAGACACACGTACGTACCAACCAAGTAAGTAACTACTGTATGTTATTATTAAATTATTATCAGCCAAGAAGTTTTCGAAAAAATTGTCTGAATCTTTTCCAATCTTTACATTTGTTTCAATGATCGTTTTAAACTCAGATTTTTCTTCCTTCCATTCTTTCGTTTTGCGAGCGGAACTAACTATATTATCAGAGTGATTTTCAGTAACCATAAATATTTGAATTCAAGTAACAATTGAAACTTTACATGTAATATACGGTGCTGAGGTAATCAGGTCAGAGGTTGATAGTGGGACGGACAAACCAAGCAAGTCAAAATGGATGGAAGGAAGCAAGAAACTGAGCATTATTATAGAGGGAAATGTCACCACTTTAATTTTCTTCGAGAAGAACCAACGAGAAAATTTGGCTTCCTCCAATCAGTCGTGTTCCATAATTCGCTTCATGAAGTTAACGAACACTTGAACTTCAGAACGATGAACTTGTTGGAGGATCCGCCTAACGATGCGGATGACAGAAATTTTAAAACCAAATACGTGATGAGCTGCTAAATTTTAAAGAAGGTTACTCAATAGCACAATTCGTGTCTGCTTATATAAAAGACAAATGAAAATTAATGAAGGCAATCACATCCATTGATCAGATGACCGAAGAGGTCCGTAAGGTCGAGGCGGGGACCGACTCGCCGCAGCTCCCTGCCCTCGCGTGACGCTCAGCCACCGCGTCCGTCAATTTCTAATCACTAATGTCAGGCATTTCGTGTCTGCTTATTAATTGCTAAATTAAATCTCGCATAGCTTGCTGCTCAATAAATCAATACAGTCATGATTTTTTCATTAGATAATTACATCTCCTCTTTTTCGATGATTTCTGCGAATACGTAATCATTAGCGGTTCTGCATCTCATTTTATAATCATAGAAAAGTAAACACGATTAATTTCATTTGATTATTATTTCAACGTCGTAGGTGACAATTTAAACTCAAGTGTTTCACCCAATAACGTGATAACATCGGTTATTCAGTTATTATTGTATAATGCTGGTCGATTTTTCGACAAGCACGTGCTTATTCGCAGTACCATAGGTCTAAAAATTGCGTAACCTAAATTTTTTGTTAATTTATTTTTGTACTTAACAACCAGTCAAACTCGGAATTTCTGAGTTATACATGGCTCTCATCGTTTTTACTCAGCACTTCTTTAAAAAATAAAAATTGTTTCATTCTGTTAAGCTCATAGAGTGTGTGACCATATTTTACCTTTATGAAGTATTTCTTCGTTC
The DNA here is from genome assembly GCA_014220935.1 of Platorchestia sp. MABIK. Taxonomy (NCBI): domain Eukaryota; kingdom Metazoa; phylum Arthropoda; class Malacostraca; order Amphipoda; family Talitridae; genus Platorchestia; species Platorchestia sp. MABIK. The sequence goes on from JACJUY010007529.1 coordinate 8,791, forward strand.
ACATTTAAGCACAACAAGATGTCAGTTTGGGGTTACAGTGAGTGCAATACCTAAGTGTTCGTTTCTAATATGAAAAATTCGTGTCATACAATTCTTGCACTTCTTTTTCATTCAAGGAATTTACTTGCCATACCGAAATGTGTTTCTACAAGTGTGTGGTCGTAGGAGGAGGTCACTTACGGTAAGAATTGCCTTTCAAGTGTGCGTGCTGGTGAATGCTGACATGTAATGAAAAAACACACAAAAATTGTTATGGTATTGTTCAGATGTGTCCAATAAATGCTACTCACTCATATTGATGAGACTGATAAATGACGAAACATCTATTCATGTGTCGCACAAGGGTTTTTAAAAATGACGAAATGCCTTCGAATAAACTCGCCAGTTAGTAATTTATGAGGACAGAGACCTTCGTTTCCTTTTACAACTTCTTTAGTCATATTGTAATAAATTTATAAGGGATCTGAATAGTTTAAAATGGATTATTTTCTTATCATCAATTAAATAAGCCAATCGATTTAAAAGTTATTGAATTTGAAATGAATTTCACAGCCTCTACCTCAAAACAGGCCACGTTTCCTCCATGTAATGTCTCGTACGTCTCCACGCCTGCCCGTAGAAATCGGTCATAGTCGTGATCTGAGATATAGCACCATTTGTGATGAAACGAAGGGGGCACAACTAAATTAGATCCAATCTATCGTTGATTTCCCACTGACTGGGGTTTATCAGGCATGGAAAAGTCTAAGATAGGCATTTGTACTTTTTTGGTCAAATGAATGTATAAAAAGTTCCGTTTCCAATAATTATTTCTGATACGACAAAAAGTAGGAGTGTAGTTCAGCCCAACCGGCGTCATTAGAGGAAGTATAGTACTCTCGCATTTTCTTGCAACATCAGCAGGTTAGAATTTTCATTTTATCACAGGTGCATGTGATTTGCATAAGGTTCATAAGGGTGATTTGCATAATTTGCATCACACCAGTTTCCTTTTCATGTTGATTTTACACAACATGAAATCGGTAGAAATAGTAACAAAAATTGAGCACTGTTAAACACATTAACGGAGAATCACTCAAAATTGGACGCCATCACTGAAATCTGCGTGGGCAAGAGCATCGATTTTTCAAGCGCAGTATTGCTTAAGGAAACCATTTCCGAGCATTTGCAGTCAAAAATTAGATCATCTTGATTTTGTTTTTGATTGCTTTAAAAGAGTTCGAGATATGTCCCCGAATCTCTGTAGAAATATCAGGAACGTATCCCAGAGCTAG
>JACJUY010007529.1:10853-43327 GCA_014220935.1 Platorchestia sp. MABIK
AAATGAAAAAAACTTCATCAATAAATGTTGTTACGAATGCTGAGATCTAGTAGTTTGCAAATTTTCATAGACGTACGTCCCATAGAAAAAAAGTTTGCCGTTTTTGGAAATGGTTCCCTTAAGCTGCGATGTATAAATCAGAAAACACACAATAAACAAGCTCAATAAGGATATATTATCTATATATCTTTTTATATACCACTCATGTATTTTTTGAACACTCGCATATAATATCACCAAAGTTCTGAAGGAAATTATAAGGAGTTACTCATTTAATTCTTCCGATCCATTTGAAAACTCACGCCGTTGTTAAGATCAGCAGCGTGACATCAATGCTACGCGCCAAGTCTAGGATCCCGTATGAGGCATTAACGTAAAGTCTTAAACTAGAACATGTATGGATTCCACCACTCTCTTTCTACATTAAACCGGCTGATAGTTGTTAGAAAAGAAAACGATGATTTATTTCACCACACATTATTCAATTCCACCATAGTTCAATATTTAGGATCGCAACTTCCCCTTTTGTACCTTCGCCTCCAACACGTTATCTGCGAAGTTGACATTGCATCCCTATGAAATTAGCCTCGTAAACCTCATGTCGTTCATGGCTAGTCAAAGTTGTATTTTTGAGCATTTTATTCGGCTTGTATACTGTTTCTGTAGAAGTCTAATGATATCGCCAACAATTTTGTTTATATGTTCGATGCTTTGGGTACGAATTACTCATAGTTTGCATTGTGCATTCTTGAAAACGATAATATATCTCCGAAATATTTTCCAAAATGTAAGACAACGTGTTTGTTCTCAAAGGTATCAAATTTAAATATAAAGAACATTAAACAAAGTTGGGGGATACATCATTAAAAATATTTTAAGTGTCTGGAATCGACACAATTTATGGTAAAACCGCAAACGGCGCACTTCATAGTTACTTTTCCTTTAAAAAAAAAACTTGAATACATTTGTGACAAACGAAAAAGAATTCACTACAGTTTTCACTTTCACACATACATGACCATCACGATTGCACAAGACTCGTTTATTTTTTTTTAGACTATTGTGAGTGAGAATACATGGTCCGGCTCAATAAAATTTACCTACAGGTAGATTTCATCAGCGATTGACCAGTGAGGTGCGCGATAACTCCCTTTTGTGCTCGTCATAGCCGTGGGGCTTTCGGACCTGACTCCTGTGCGGGAAACGAGGGTTCGAGTCTCGGCGCTGGTGGCGATTTTCTCCGTTGGGTATAGGAGTAAAAATTCTAAGCACAATACCCCACTCTACCCAGGTGTCTGAAATGGGTACCGGTCTTGACCGGGGGAAAGCGTCATGGCGTCCTGGCGTTAGTTATAAGGCATTTGAAAAACCAATGTAGAAGGTGATAGGTATCAGGCTTGAATTGTAAATAAAGCATCCGTAGTTGCCGATGTTTGTTTTGCAGTCATGATCCAATGTCCTAACGTTATTTGCTGCTAATTGGTGGTATTTTCAAGTCGCAAGTTAATGCTCGCTGGTCGTACTGCGTCCGTCGAATGCTATCGAAAGTTTTCGTTAATTTACAATCAACTAATAAATTAAATTGTTTTGCTTTTTAAATAGATGATTGCATTGCTCATTCGCTAAAACTGGCGGTCGTAAACTTAGAACGTGAAATCGGCCTAGTATATCACAGCGCAATGAAAGCTTTGCGGATTTTCATTCACTCGTTATTCCCGTTCTTTTACAGAAATGAGCTTAACGAGAACATATCTTGTTTTACAGTAACTATTTGTTTTTAAGAAAATTTTCATCCCGATTACAAAATAACTCATGACATTTCGAAGGAGCAGTAACTCCTCACACTTACCAGCATCAGAGAGCGTGGACCAATAGATTCGTGAGTAATTGTGACTGAAATTACACTAATATTTTGTATTTTGAAATGCGCCGGTTGGAGTTTTCGCTATTATTTTTCACCTATGCGCACATTATATGCATGCGAAGTGAAAAATTTCGAGTTTTATGGCATGGGAAGAGAAACTTTAATGCAAATACGAGTGGGTAGGTAAAGAACAGCTCTTCGAGGAACAACACCACATTGCTTTGCATTAATGGTGAAACTTTGTTGTGTAAGCATAATGCATGAGAGCGGTTTGACAGGTAGCTCCTGAACCTTTACAGGTTCGAGGTTTTTCGCCGATTTGCTCGGCGTCAACAAACGCTTTAGAAAGATCGAGTAACAGTAAGAAAAGAGCGCTCTTCATCAAAATCACTGCGTATTTTTTCGGTGATGTTCAGTAGAGCATCCCAAGTAGCGGTGTTTTCACTAGGAGTAAATAATTTTAATGCCGTAGGCGTGAGTCATCCATGTGAGTACAGAACTGATTGTTGTAACTTTTCCTTAAATTTTAGATTGAACAGGCCAAAGAGTGATCATTTTATAATTTGATTTTGCATTATCACCAGACTTGGAAAACGGTTTAATTAAGGAATGCTACCACTGCTCAGAGAATTTATTTGTGCCGCTCACTATCTCAAGAACAGGAATCACGAACATTTTTGAGGGCATAGTTGGGAGAGTGCTACCCTCTATATGCAATGAATATCTTGTCTGGGTCGGCAAAATTACGTACACTATGGGTACGTAATAGGGTACCCCGATTCATCTTTTTGTCCTAAAACGTCTCAATTATTATAGTGCTCACAATAGGTAAGATATCTACACTTACATTTCATACATAACTCCGGAGCCATAACGGGCCAGGGCAAACCTGAGCCTAGATTTGAATTTAGCGAACTAAAAATTACTTAGTTACACCACAATTTCACCAGGTATCAGACTAGAGCCACTAGACCAGGTTAAAATTTGTTGGCATGAGTTATCAGTCGATAACTCATGCCAACGTTTTTGAGAGTACACTATAACTACATCTGATCCATACAACGCATTAATTTTACGTACAGACAACTCTTGAATGTTGCAAATTATTTCGCCGAAACCCTCCGTTAGGGTAATGGATGGTATAGTATATTTAGTCATTTTTATTTTATATTCCAACGCGTGAATGTCATGATTCATCTTTGTGCTACAACCAGAATCTGAATGAAGACGGCACAATGACGATGCAATCCATTTTGAATCACTCCTTCTAATATGAAGGAAAGTTCTCCTGGATCAAGTAATAAAACCTAATAGAAATAAAAACGAAACGAAATTAAATTCTCAGATATTCGTTATATAAATCAGCAATGGTACACGTAGTCATTTAACCATGACACGGAGTGGCAGAAGAATTCTGTATTAGTTTGTTAGAGGATCGAGCTCGCTTCACCCCCCACTTCACTCTCCTCAACACGCGCGTTGTCCTCACCACACGCCGGCAGCCAGCGCTAAGCTCTGGCGACAGTAGATTAGATAAGGTAAGTTGATTTAAGCCTCCCTAACCAAAACAATGGTGTTTCAAAGAGAGGAAGGCATCTTTTAGAATATTTAAGAGAATGGGGAATCAATGCGGAAGGATTTTTCCCCACAAAACAAATCTTGCGTTTAGAAACAACCAATATGATTCACTGAACAAAAGTTAAAGAAAGTAGGCGATGAAAAAAAAGAACAGTAGTGAACCGAAAAATATGGTCCGTAACAAAACAATATCCATTTCAACATGAAAGAGCATACCTCTAACCTTAAGCTCGGGGCCTCACATTTTCCCCCGGAAGCACCAATTCTTAAGAGACACAATATTTGTACTCCCCTGAGGGTTCCAGCAACAGTAATAACAGTATTATGTAGTATGACAGCAAGATCAAATATTCTTTCCACATCTTATGCAACAATACACAAGCTCTATTTCTCTGAAAAGGGACAGTTTATTTTCAATCGAAGTGGGTATTCATATGAACAGAAGTGATGTATTCTTCCGTGTACAGCTCACCACACACTGGGCAAGGGAAGGTGGGCGGAGCATTAGCACTGTCATCATTTCTTTCAAAATGCTCTCTACTACCAGAAGATGCGACTCCTGATTCTAGCGAACAAGCGCCCCTCTCCCTACCCTCGTCCACGCCGAGCTTGTTTATGCCTTGGGCTAGCTGCACAACAGACAAAATAGGTTTTTTCCAATATTTTTCATCGAATTCTTCGTCTGAATCTGAAACCAAAACCTCGTCGTTTTCCATTTTCTTCATACGTACTTTATCACCATGTTCATTTTTCAGTAAAACGCCACTGGACGCATTACTGTCGTGCTTCATTTTTTTAGGTGAGCCAAGAAAATCTGACTGGGTTCCGCGAGATAAAAATGACCCTCCTGCCACATCTCTCGGTGTTGTCTCATCTGTCATCATACGAGAGCCTTCACTATCATTGGAACTACGCACGGGAACGCACGCGTTATTCGAGTCGTCGAGGTCTTTCAACGTCGACAAAAGAGGTAAATCTTCCATTTCTAAGCCTACATCCTCACCCCAGTTCCCCATACACACAGAAATGTGCGATAAAAATTCATTAACATGAATTGAGCGTTCGCATAGAGGGCAAATTTTCACTCCACTAACATCATCTTCATCACTTTCATCACTATCTATAAAAGAGTTAAGTCTATTAGCTGTCTTTGGCAACACGCTGTCACTAGCAGATGGGTGAGTCAGTTTGAGCTGATGAGCGCCGTTTGATACATCAGTGGATTGAGAAGATGAGCTTGCTACTGTCGATGGAGGGATTGATCTGTTGACATTCCTTTGGATAATAGATGAAGTATTTTGCTGTTTTTTCGTATTTCTTGAAGCCATAGTAGCATCGTACTCAGCAAGCAGTCTAGATACGGGCCTTTGCGGCTTGCTTCCGCTCTCGCCGGAAGAGCGCACAGCAGCCTGGGAGCGCGACCCTGCAGCGTCGCCACCAAGAACATGGCCCTCTTCATCTTTGCTACTTGGTATCACATTTTTTGTTTCAGCTGTTGCCGTTTTCGAGTTGGTTTTGGGGTTAAGGACAAGAGTTCCTCCACTTCCTAATGCGAGGCCTCCCCCTGAGCCACTTCTCCAGGAAGAACTACCACGACCTTCGTTTTTGTTTGCTGAATTAGAAGTGTTTTTGTTCAAGCCTTTGTTGAAACCTACTATCTTAGACCGAGATGCATTTCCGACCTCAACAGACTTGACAGCACCCGAAGCTGTTGACTCGAAACCTCGAATGTTGCGCTTGGAGACTGTGGAAACGGAACTTTGCTTGTCTACGATGGCTCTTGAAACATTAGTTCCAGCCGAGTTGTTGTTGCTGCTGGCGCCAAATGGAGGTTTGGAGATATTACTAGCAGTTCCACTAGCAGATTTTCCAGAACCCGTAAAAAAACTACTAATGTCTTGACTTGGCAAAGTGTTTGCTTTACGCTTTGCCTCGGTACCTGAAATGAGAGTACAGTGTACTAAAAACATTTAAGCCCATACTTATGATCTTGAATACATATGAACGCAATACAAAACAAATGGTGAGGCTATACTACTAAAATTTAGTTACACAATCTAATCAATAGAGAAAATCATACAGATCTTTCCTGCGTGTTAGGTTCACTAACATGCCTACATGCATTCGACGCTGTTGCAACCCTACTTGAAAGCAAATGCAATCAAATGAATAATGACGAAATCTCCCTGCACAATGCTACGAGAGTTAATGATGAAAGTTATACAAATTTGCCACTAAGTTAAAATACTAAATGAGATCATAAGTTAGTTTAAGCCTCCCTAACCATGACAAAGGTGTTATCAAGAGAGGAAGGTGCCATTTAGTATGGAATTAAGGGAAAGGGAAACCTATTCAGAAGGTGTGTCCCACACCTTCTTAGAAACAGAAGCAGCAGGATTAAGGTAGAAATCTTAGAAACAGCAGGATTGAAAGAAGTGTACAAAACAAAAAAGTTAAGAGAGCAATTGGTATTGAAAAAATAACAGAAGTGAATTGGAAAAAAAGGGATGGGAAAAAAATTCTATTTCAACTAAAGGAACCCCTGCGTAACTTCAGTTCGAGACCTCAAATCTTCTCTCCAGAAGTTGTAATTCCCCTAGATACAAAAGCTGTATCCGGCTGAGGGGCTACATACGAAGCATTTCTTGGAATCCCCAACATGGGTATCAACATAACAGTTGATACCCTCACACCCTCGATAATTCATTTTAACGTATTAGATCACCCAAGTGCGAAAAATATATTACGTTTAAAGGAAATTCATATGAGTACATGCTGAATATTCTGTTTGAAGCATTACGTAGAATTAAACGAAACAAAAAAAATCCTACACAGAAGGCAACAAAACATGCCCTGTTTTATTATTCGCACCAGTCCAATTTGTACAAGTATTCCACTCAGTATTTTACCAATAAAACTGAGTAGGCTTTTTGAATTACCATACTTCATTCATAAATATCTTTTCCACTTGCGTACACAAAAAATACATGTACACATATTAATCACAAGGTACCACATATACATTGAAACAAATGCTTATGCATACATTTAAAGTATTCTACATAATAGCTCAAGTGGGAGCTAGCAACACGCGCAAACGAACCACACAGCAACATTGATTACAGCATTTGACCGCTAAACATGGAACTTAGAAGTGCTTTCCAATAACATAGACAACAGCGACTTGGGAAACGTGCTAGGTTTTGGAATGCAATTACCGTTCACGGGTAGGACGGCTTTCCGCTTGACGCCCTTAGTACCGTAGCCCTCGGGCTCTTTGATCTTGGTGTAGGTGCCGCCGCACGTTCGCTTGTGCTCTGACCACCACCTGTCGCCGAAAATATAGCTATGAAGAGGATGAACTAGTCTAGAGTGTGACAAAGAGGAATGAATCTCGGCACACTGCGGCGGGCATTGGGCATATTTTTTCTTCTTATCAATCGGAGTGGAAGTCAAGTGTAATACGGATTTTAGCTGCATTGAAATTTTATTAATCGAAATGCTGCGATAAGCGTAGCTCCTGAATTCAACTACTGACAATAACCATCGAAAATCGAAACACTTGGATAGCCATAACACATTTCAAATTCATCTACAATAAAACAGTACAGTTTTTGAAAAAAATGTATCTCACTCAGTACCTGGAATGAACAACATAGTGCGTTTATCATCGGTGTACGACGTGTAGAATACAGCCAATTTTCTCACATCGTTCACAAGGAAATAAAGAGGCTTTAAATATTATTCTAAGTTTGTGAAAAAAAGTTATTTCAAGAAACTTAGAATCTAGTCGTCAGCACATGAGAGGACGATGAAGATCATTAACATAACGAGGATGGTCAAAGTGAAGTGGACCACGTAACAGGACACTCCACAATTACGGTGTGTGTTCACTGCAACTTTTTGAAGGGATCAACAATAACTACAATTAGGAACTAAGCGGTAAAGCCAAAATAAAAATGATGAAAGAGAAAAAATGAAAGCATACTGCGAAACCTGACATCGCGAAAACTGCAGAGCATTTATGAACTGTTGAGTAGCGATAAAGGATGGCGACTTTTGGTAACTGTAGCACGTAGCGAGTAAAAGTGTTGGTGTAGCAGTAGCGTGATATTCACATGTCGTAGTGGCAGCTGTCTAATAGGGAATGATGATCTGAGTTGAAGTAGGGGCAGCAGTATACGAAGTGAAACCTTGAAAAGTCACAGTATCACATGCCTCATCAAAACATTGAGACGTTACACCGATTAATTGCAAACATCTGTGTGGCTCCATTCGAGTTGAAAATAGCTCGCAAGGCAATTTAAAACGCATCTGGCTGTTGGGTGACACTAGCAGAGAACATGGTGTGCTGACAAGTAGAAAGAGAACTAGGAGCATAGTGGTCAGAGGGTGGAGCTGTGGAGTTTGGGAAAAGCAGAGGGTTAGTATTTGGTTAAACAAGGGTGCACGTACAAGAAGATTAATTTTTACTGAATACAGATTTTGCCTTTCGTTTCCGGCAGCAAACGTCGATGCTCACCATGTCTGAGCAGATTTCAAATAGTTAACTCTCTGCAACTTTCATCACTTTAACCAGAATGCGAAAATCAGTTTTGGAGGAAAAATGATCGAGTTCTTATTTTTTAATCACAGTTATCAGAGCTTCAAAGATATAATGTTCAAAGCTCATACAAGAATGCCTAAAGGATTAATTTTTTACGATAGGCTCCAAAGTCAACTCAAGTGCTGTGCAGTGACATATCATGAGGCTCCTCAAGTCTCTCATAATCCTGGGCTGATGTGTTCGATATGATGCGACTGGCAGAAGTAACTCTGTCTATGTGGCATAGACTATTTGTTAGGTGTTCCCCTTTTACCTCAAACCTTATACGAGGAAGCATATGAACCTATTTGATCTTTTTCTTTAAGAAAAATCAGAATTAATGTCAGCAAACGTGAAGAGAAAAAAGTACAAAGAGAAGGGTTTTCTAGATACCCAAGAGCTGAAGGAATGATTTAGAAGTGAAATGCAGGCGTCATGACAAGAGAGTGAAAACAAGTTTTTGTTTAAGTTAGATATTTTACTCAACTTCTATGGTGCATTCAAAAATAAGAAACCCGTCAAATGAAACGTGCTGCAGAAAGTAGACATGGCGTGCAGTCACTGCGACTTGTAAAAATGAACATGCGTAGAAAATGCCTTGTTGCTTATTGCTAAAGGTATATCAACCTTTAAAGTGGATTCCTGAGACTGCCTAAAATTCCACAAATCAATGTAATTACAAGGGCTAAATAATTTTGCAAATATTCTTCATTTTAGTGAGTTTTTTTATCATTGGCACGCTCATGGACATTCCTTCGTACACAATTTTTGAAAACGATTCTTATTTCCCAAATTTACAATTAACAAAGCCGTATGAATTGACAAACAACTGTCAACCTTTTTCAGTACTTGTCAGTTACAAATAATCATGGTCATGAAGTGATAAAGCACTCAGATGCCACTTCTATTGAGAGGCAATGTTGGAGCGCATTACTGCACAACCTTTTCGAGCTATAAAAGACAGCATATAAACTGTTTCATAAAATTGTAGAAAAAGCTAATCAATGTCAGAAATAACACTGACCATAAAACTCAATAAAGGATGTCTTAAAACTCCAAAAATCAGAAGCGTACATCCCCATTAAAGTGTCTGGAAATGAACAAATACCAGGGGAGCATAAGTGTGAAATCTGGTGATGAAGCTCTTTAGGAGTCCGTGCGGCCCACACACACCTGTCGTTGGGGCCGGGTGCTCGGTTCATGGAGCGCTTCACCAGCCCGTAGTACGGCCGCCGCTGCCGGCAGGGGCCACTGCACTGCCACACGTGCTGCTGGTACATTGCCACCTCATCATGAAACGAGTGGTACACCTGCCATATGTCAATAGAACTTCAAGACAACCAACTGTACTCATTCAAATGTATGAAATGATTTGCACAAAAAGAGAAGGTACGAACTTCAGCATTCACTTGAGTAGCATTTAATGTTTACAAAACCAGTTGCTCATACTTGAGTAACTGAATGGAAAACATTATCCTCTTAAACTCGAGGTCTTGATGTATCGGTGCATCGCACGTCATTAATTTTTTTTCTCAAGACATGATTTTGAGCGTAGAAGCAGAAACAGTAAGTATGTAATTTCAATTTGATGACTGCATCATGCTCTTCTATTCCCATTCAAAACTAATAGATGAAACAGATTTAGTAAATCCAAATAAACGTCCAAGTAAAATTTAGGCTTTTCACCAAGTTGCCACATTTATCACCTCACCAAATTGGAATAAAAACGTATCTACTTAGAAAAAAGACAGAAAGATACTGCATGCTGACAGGCTGAACTAATATGGGACATCTACAGAGTATTAAAATCTGATATCTATAACAAGCATGTGATGTTGGAAGTGATTGACTTACAGATATTTTGGTGCGCGCTTTAGCATTGATACGGTGCATGTGCTTGAGGAACTCGGGGCCATGGCCATCTCGGTCTTTGTTGTTAGCCGTCACGAACAGGTAGGCATGGATCATTTCATGCTGCAGGTTAGGAAATCAACAAAAGAATCATCATACTTAACTTCTCATGATTCTGAACAATAGCATTATGAATATTCCAGTATACAGAGTAAGGTTTCGAGAAATGACATAGGCAACCTTATCAGTTGCAATCCCTATAAAATGTGCCCTTTAGCCATGGCAAATAAAATATTTTGTTAATGTTGAACATTGCACACCAGACAAACTCTCAGAACTAAAAACTAAAGTTCAGAGGAAAAAAATTAGTGATGCAAAAAATGTATTAGGGCACAGAGATTTACCACCAAACTTAGCATTGAGTGACTCACGTAATATAACTCACCAGGAGAGAGAAGTCAATACTCACCCAAAACACATTACGTGGGGTCTTTTATTGTCAGAACAATTTCAATACACTGAATAGACTGGTGAAAGTAACAAATGCTGCTATTATCAGAATCAATGAAGTAGATAAAGTTTCCCCTATGCTATCTTTTGAAGAGAGATGATATGTCTTATTAACAGATAGCATAAAATATTTTTCACGCGGTTAAGCGTCATAAACAAATGGGAACTAGTTTCTGGCGAACGCCGAAAAAAAACGCTTTGTTGTGGTTTTACGTGGTTAAAATTGTTCTGTGGTTATACGGCTACGTCACTGTACATACGCCATTTTGGTTGTTTACGCCGTCTATCTCCCTCACGTGTTTTGTTGTTTTTTGCCCTTAGTAATGGCTCCCAAATGTAAGTCAGACTCTTCTGATGGTAGTGCATCAAAAAAAAAAAAGAAAGGCCATCACCATGGAAGTTAAAATGGACATTATAAAGCAATCTGAAAAGGAAGAAACACCAAAAAACATTGGCCGGTCGCTTGGCCTTAGTCGTTCGACTGTGGCTACCATTCTCAAAGAGAAAGAGCGCATCCAAGAATCTGCTCCTATGAAAGCGACATTTATGCCATTAACAGTTACAGTACAGTATATAGCACTGTATGTACAGTAAAAGCATTTTTCTTCATATTCCAACTTACGATGAAATCGGGTTACGACACGTCCAACGAATGGATCGTCGTAACTCGAGGACCCCCTGTTCAGTTCATAAGTAATTAAATAATTCTATTTTACTGAATACAATGTACTTTATTATGTCCCTGTTACAAGAACGTAAGAGGCTTAAAGTAGGTGTACCTAATATGAATTAGGTGTATATAATGGATATGGGAAACATTAATCTTGGCTGGGTATCCGTTTATGAGTGAGCACCAGATGATGGACATGATTTTATGATGAGGTAACAAGGAAAGAACCGAACTCTCGCTCCTGAACCTCAAACAGGCCGTGGAGACATCCACAAAAACCATGACTAGATGACCGCCGATCATAAATTTAATGGGGAGAACCATCTTTGGTTCCTTTTTTTGACCTTCTTAGATTAACTATGGCACAACGCCCATAGCCTGAGTGACTGCTCAAAGTTGCTCCATCCTTTACTTGCCCCTCTCCCCTTGGTCGTGCTCCTTTTAAGTCTCTTACAAGAGAACATTAGGGAGTCACTAGGATCTGGTCGTGAAACAGAAAGAATGGAGGCATGAGGGTAGGAAGTCAGACTTGAGAGACAGACTCGGTCAGTTCTCAAGTATTGAGAGTGAGACTCTAGACATCAACCAGCACGAGACTAAAGTTCAAGAGCTTGATTACGAGGGTTAAGATTTGAAAGGCCCGATTTCAAAATCTGGTTATCAGTCAAGCGTGAGTCATGTGGTCCACAGTGAATAACGTTAATGTGTTGCTAAAGTTGCTGTCTTGTTGAGATTGTACTGGGTTGTATGTCGGGTGCCTTGCACGTGTTATCTCTCCTCCATCTTACTTGCCTCACTCATTAAAGTTCTCCGTTTGTTACTTTAGTGTCTTAATTCACCTCTACTCACATAAACCACAAACAGAAACACGGACCTAGAAAAACTTTGCCAGAGCTACCAAAATTTGTTGTTTGCTTGATGAAGTATGCTGGATGTAGAGGCCAACGTTTATCCAGCTGGCAATACTTCATAGTTATTAACTCAAATTTCGAGACATCAGTCTTTGGTGGTAGCAGCCTATAATCTTAATAGTATTTAGATCAAACTTCAGATAGTGATAACGTCACGACTAACTATAAAGATTTCACTCATTCATTACGAAGTTGGACAGTTCAAGTCTCTGGCTTTTCTGCCGTACTTCTTCAATGATCGATATCTCCAGAACCATTTGGTCTAGGACCATGAAATTTAAAATAAGGCACAACAAAGCCTTTGCACCCCTATTCAAACAAACTAAAGTGAATTTTTTATAAAAATATAAGTCACTCCTCTTAAGTGTTTCAAAGACAGGAAGGATGAAGGCATCATTTTGTATAGGTTTAAGGGAGCGTGGAATCTATCATAAAGTGTGTTCCCACACAAGATCTCCAACACAAAAAAATGGTAAAGTAGGAAGCAAGTTTATGAAACATGATAAAATTGGAAAAAAATCGTAAGTATTGATGAAAACAAAACAGCAGTGAACAAAAAAAAGGCCCTTAGCAATACAAAAATATACTTTCAACAAAAAAGAAAGCATACTAAAGTTTCAGCTTGGGACTTCACATTTTCATGCTAGAAGCCCTAATTCCCATAGATATAATAGTTGTATTCTGCTGAGGGTGCTGATCTATTAATGAGAAGTGTTTTCAGGAGCAAGGCAGTCTTGCCTCAACCACCAGCACACACTTCCTTAGCACAGCTGTGCTCACAGGCATCTAGAATATATTTTTTAAGTGATGAATTAAAAAATCCTATACCAAAAGCCAAAATATGGGTTTACTTGCCAGAAGGGTCTCCACAAGGTCACTACGAGGACGTAACTTGAGGAGCGGCACCGATAGTCGGATGGAGCAGAGTCCTCCTCTACGCTCATAGCTGCACACTCCCGCACAACTGAGCAGAGCAACATTGGTATCAAGGATGAGTATTCCAGTGTTTCAAATGTCTAATGCAATGATGAGGGACTTCAGACAATAGTACCTATCTCTAAATAGATATCACATCTGGTGGGTTTGATCCTCATCAGAGACTACACCTTTTTCACTTCAAATTAATCCAAGTCAAGTTCAAATTAATCAAAGTCAAGTTCAATTTAATCCAAGTCAAGTTCAATTTAATCCAAGTCAAGTTCAAATTTATCCGTACGAAAAATACCTTACTCAAACAGTGAGCAAACAAAACTATTTTGCTGAGGCTTATATCAATACTTTGACATTAAGTGAAAATTTGAAAAGTTTGAGTCATACTTGCTAGTATGTTGACTTTTAAAAAACTGCAAGCTAGAATGAAAAAATAAATACATCCATAGTGTTAAATGGAGAAAAAATTGACCAACACCAACTTAACAATTGGTTGGTATAAAAAATTACTCAAACTAAAAATTTAGTAACCCTTTATTTTTGTTATTATGAAAGCTTAGATAGAATATCCTAATTTTCCACCACCATTCTGTCTTATGCACCTCTACATCAGAACTATGACCAATTGAACATGTCTTCCTGATTATTTCCATAATTGCTTCAGAGAGCAAACATGCCACACATAAATTTCCTTGAATAAATCGCACATGTTCACGAAAACCCATACAGCACTATGCTCAATTTAAAAATTGAGTCAAAATACAAAAAATTAGGATGAAAACATGCACAGCCATTTCTATTCTGCAGATTAGATTATATGTTAGTTCAAGCCTCAATAACTGCAATAAAAACATTCTAAAGAGAGGAAAGATGAAGGCATCATTTAGGATGGCATTGAGGAAATCCAGAAAAAAAGATGAGCCTCAACAAAACAAGAAATATATTTTGTTTCAAAAAAGAAGGCCTACCTTACTCAGAGTTTGGGATCTCTTATTTTTCTCCCTAGGAATGTTAATTTCCATAGATACCATAGTTGTATCCCCTAAGGGGTTCCATTCTACCATGAAAGCTATTGCCTAAAAAAGGATGTAAATTCATTATCAGGATTTTAACAAGGCTTTTAGGCGCAGCAATGTCAAGGAACAAACTTTTTTTGCAGGAAAAAACAGAAACTCATTAAATAGTTAAGAAAGAAATAACCTTACAGTGTCATGCGAGGGCTCCATGATACGGACACGGAGAGCAGTTTGCCCCAGAAGAACTGGTCATTGTATGTACAGAAGAGGGCATGTACGTCAGGTACAGGGTCCACCAACTCCCACACCGGGTCCACCAGAGACACGGTCAGAGGAGCTTCACTCTTGCTGAGCACTGCCACATCCAAATGCAAGAAATAGGATTAGATTATAATTTAAATTTAACCTCCCAGTTTCTGTTTGGTTTTCAGCCATTTCTCTTCAGAATAGGTAAAAATGCTGCAAAACTAAGAAATATTTGTGAAGTAATAGAAATAATGAGAGGGTTTATTAACTGTAAGAAGGTGATTGGCAAATTTGACACTGTAACATTTGACTGGAAGATGATCATCAGGGTGGAAAATCTTGAAACATTGGTATAAAAAAAACTGAAAGCAACTTTACTTTCATAATTAGAGATTCTACAGATCAGTCAGACATGTTCAAAAGTCAAGCTCATAAACCTTTTGTCTTACTGAAATGTTCATCCTTCTGTGATATGTAAGCTTCTTACAAACATTCTGATAAGAACTACTTGGGCAAAATATTTTGATATCCTTTTGAAACAAAAATAATCCACTATTATAAAAACTTACAACTAGAAATGTAAGCAAGATTATTCATTGAAATGAAGTGGAAAAAATTCTGGAGTTTGTGTTGTGACCTCCTAAGACAGCTACTTGAAAAGAATATCCATATCATACATGCCATGCTTTGTGTTCAATGAGATTTCAAAGACATTCAGTGAGAATGGATTATATGTTAGTTCAACCCTGCCAGACCACAAGTGTGTTCCAAATAGAGAGGGGAAGTAGGCCCAATCAAGTCTGGAATTAAGAGGATGGGGAGTTTTGAAGCAGGATAAAAAAATTTCAAATTTGAAATGAGTATTTTATAATAGATACCAGGATAACTCCTTGATTTTATTTGACCTTCATGACCAAGCTACTATGTTTTTTAAGTACATTAATACTTTTTACTTGAATAAAGATTTTACCATTAAAAGTAAACAGGAAGATTAAATTGCTTTGCTGGATGTGCTGGTAAAAATTCTAATTCTAAATATTTCATGGCAACAATTACCAACCACGGAATGAAGTACTGTATCATAGTTGCATTTACAATGGCTATAGGAACTCAAGGGTAACTAAATCACTTTACCATTTGTAAAGTTCATTTAAAATAATCCACAAAGAAATTACTCATTTTAAAAACTTCTCTTCTGTAAACAAGTACCCAAAAATTAAAAAAAAAATTATTGTTAAACAATTTTGTTTTTGTTTCCCTTCAGTGATCCTGTTGAAGCCTAAGCAGGAGTTTGTGTTAGGCTTCCATTTATGAGGCACTGGAACAGTGATATGGGAAAATAATTTTTAATGCTAGTTCAGATAAATTTTTATAGACCAAATGTACAGGTTTACATGGATTTGAAGATTGATTGATTTAATTTAGTTTTAGCCTCTCTTTTCCACAACAAAGATGTTCAAAGAGAAGAAGGATGAAGGGACCATTTAGTATGGAGTTAAGGGAACGTGGAATCTATGCACAAAGGGAGTGAGTTCTGCAAAGGATCTTGTGCACATAGAAACAGTTAGATAAAGGAAGGTTATGAAACAAAGTTAAAAGTTGAAGAAGACAGTCAGAGGTGCTGAAAAGCAGGACAGCAGTGAACCAAAAATAGATGGTTCTTTACAATACAAAAAATTTCATTTCAACAAAAAGAAGGTCTACCAAACTCTCAGCTAAGGACCTTACGTTGGCTTTGTAGATCTTTTACACCATTTCACTAGTGAGGACGGAAATCTTACATACTAAAATGTGTCTCCTTGAATATGTTTATTTCTGTGTTGCCTTTCATTTTTGTATTAAGAGTGTGATTTACTCAAAATTGACCAATGACAAGTATGTATTACTTCATGCCACAAAATTAGGGAGGTGTGAGGGTGAAGGTAATTAAAAGGTGAAAGATAATTCTGAAGCAGCTCCTAATATTGAGAAAAGATTTACCTTGGATGCACATACACAGGGGCATCACAATTACACATTGAATGGAAAAAATGTGGACACTTTGGGTAGATGTACATGACAAATTGTAAGCAAATCCTTCGGGTACGCTTCAAAAGAAATTTTTTTTCATATTTCAAAGCAATTTTCATTTCAAAGCATTTTCAAAATGCCAACCAGTGTTAGTGTTGTTGGACATATCTAAGAGCAGTAAGCTTCTTCCAACACTTGACTGAAGGCAATGTGCATATTCTGAGTATTGTATTGTACAAAATACTAGTCTGATTTACTAATTCGGTACTTGGAGGCCAAAATAGTCAGGATGCCCGCTAGGCGTAGGTCAACTGTTCAGACAAGACTGCCAGCTCAGGACACTCGGGCATCATAGACGGCAAATTAAGCAAAAATAAGTATATTTTAAAATTAATAATTATAGGAATCTAAGATTACGCCCTGCAAGAGCCATCTCTCCTCACGAGATAGTCAACCACCCACTATGAAACCCATGAATGCCTAAAGGTATCCTAACCTACAACAATACTAAAATAAGAGCTGGATGCCAAGTGTAGCATAGGCACCAGTTTACTTACAAGCATAATAGACATGTTAGGTAGCTTTATTAGCCCACTCACAGTGGGCTAATATGCAAAGATCCTGACACAACTGTTGCTTATGGTCGCACAGCCTTTATTTACCCCTTCCATATGGTTTTTCACAGGTGGCGTAGTTCGGCACTCAAAGCCAATACTAGGAATTTGCCAGAATATCCAGATATACCGTCTAGACAACACATAGAGAATAATTTCATTACAGCAAACTCTTGACATTAGCCCAATATCCAGTTTGAAGCCCACAGATTCCCATTTGAGTTAATCTATAAATTTGTCTAGTTTAAAATGAATGCCAATAGTAAACATTTCTGTTTTAATGTAAATACTACTAAGAGTACTATCCTCTCTTAATAATCTGAATAAATAACCAATTTAAACAGTGGAACTCTAATATATTTTGATCAAACAGTTTTTTATCAAATTTGTTTATCATTGTGGTTTTAGTTAAACTATGGGTTTTATCTATACTTAATCATAACACATTGTATAATAAATCTTGTTTTTGGTTACATATTAATATTGGGAGGCACGTTATCTCAACATGTTTCTTGTTTTAGAAACTGCTTACTATCTAGCATCCATCTGACCTTCAGATTTTTGATTTTCTTTCCATGCACTCCTTTCACTGTCACTTGTGACTACAAATCTGATCAATTCTACAACATGAGATTGTCTTTCACCTCAGTTACTATTAATTTAGTTTCTCCCATCTTCCACATTACATGTAAATATTACATACTCTACCACACATTCAAAAAATTAAAATTATAAATGAAATGAAATCTCACATTAAAGTGAGATTTGACAATCATATCCCATTTCTCATTTTAAAATGAAACATTTTGCATTCCTTAAAATTTTGAATGACACTGCCTGTCTTCTACATGCACTTAACATCTGTATTACCTATATACTCTAAAATGTTGAGATTTTCAATTAGGAGTTAACCAACCTCCAATTCCTTAAAGCAATTTGAACATGTTTCCATAACTGACCTGCAGTAATGCTTCACGACTCAATTGCAACACAACAATTACAAATAGATTCTACTTACCATTTTTAGAAATTTGTTTGCATCCAGAGCTGGCAACATTTACTTTTTGTTGTTTTAACTCTTCTTCGAATTGTTCCTGGAGTTGAATTGCAAGCTGGAGATCTAGCTCCGAAGTGCCAATCATTGTTATAGATGGGCATTTATTTAAACTTGAGGATTTTCTTTAAAATTTTATAAATATAAATAACAAAGTAAGAAAGGATTGAAAAAGCAAGAGCATTAAACATATGACTATTTAAGAGTGTGCACACTTGACATACAATGCTATTCTAAACCAAGTTCATGTTCTTAACAACTTTAGGACAATGAAATTGTTATGCTTCACTTCAGTTCTTGAAAATCCAGAGCTTATTTCTGAATTAATGCCTTACATTTCTGTAGTACCTCAAAACTTGAAGATAACTGGGCAAATCTGTCATAACAAGGAAGGCACAGAACGAGTAACTCAGCCAGCAGTACTAAACAAGATGCTAAAGAAGTAACAGCAGCATGAGCTGAGCACTTATACTTGAATTGAATGACCATCAAACATACTGGGCTACAACTGTAAAGATGTAATCCACCATTCCTCTAACCCATGTCTGAGAATGAGAAGGTGCAATCTACCTGTTCCCTAACCTGTATTACTTTTTTGCAGAATAGAGTAACTGATTATTTTGTATTTGCCAATATTAAACTGAGAAAATAAATCATAAATTAAAATATTCAAATTTTGTGGCAGATTGGCAGGAATATAAGAGTGATTCACTATCATGACAGCCTCAACAATATTGAAGGCAAAAGGGCACAGCTTTCATTTTGGGTCAGGGAGCTTCTCCCTTAGGCATCCCTCTCACCTAGAGGCAACACTCCTGTACTCCCTCAAGCCAAGTCTAAGGTCAACATAGACCGATCAGCAGAGAGCTGCTCTGTTGCTTCTGCTGTTTTTTTATGAGTCATCATTGTCATATACAACTACAGTTCTCTTTTCAATATCCATTTGTATTTGTTTTATTAGTGTCAGAGTTTGACTGTCCTCTCTTGGTTATTTTTAAAGCTGTTGAGTATTTAACCCTTAAACATATGCATTTTTGTACTCATATTACGGTTATCACAACCACCCTCACTAAACTGGTGCCGGCATCAGGTAACCACTGATATCAGGATGAGGAAGGAACTGCCACTCGGCAGTGAACTCCAAAGAACACATTAGGGAACCAATTTAACGAGAAATACAATATTTTGAGGCTATTTTTGAAAGAGCACCGTAGAGTCCATTTGGGCATTAAAGGGTTAAGTATAAGAATCATAAACCCTGTTAGAAATTAAAAACATTTCAAGTTGTCACGTAAAGATAAAGTAACAGAGCTTTGGGAAATTAACGTGCTTGGGATGTAGAGCAGTTGAGGGCAGTGCTTCTGGGCAGACCATATGAACTATATGGCTGAATCTTTATGATTCTTTATTTTTATTTGAGTGATCACTCTCTAGATTTCTTGCTTACTTCAATTTACATTACGACTGCATGTTGCGCACCTTTTCAACTATTACCAAGAGACCTAGTATGTTTTGTGCCCTGTTACAGGAATTTTCTTCTACTCCTGTTCTGGAGATCTTTCATATTTTTCTGTTAGTCATTGGTACTTAATTAAAATTCTACTTTACCTCAAAATAAGAAGTTATCTTCTCTTCATTTTGACACTTTCACTACATAGTGGTACAAATGAGTACCACTCGGTAAATTGCTCATTTACATTCCAGTAATAATGACTACCATTTCACTGATTTCACTCCTTTTATTCAAATTAGACTATGGTGGACAAATTAAAATGCTGTTTAGCTATTTTATTTTCCTGTTTGTTAGAAAGGATAAGAATGTAATCAAGCAAAAAAAAAGCTTTTCAATTCTGCTTCTTCCAACCTAACCAAACCTACCATAGCAACCGCAGAAACGTAGTGATTGAGTTAACATGATTAACTCTGCTAAAGAACTAGTTATTGCATTCTTTAACTTTCTAGTTTTCCTCTGAAGGACTTTATATTTGCCCATTAACCCACTAAAGGCAAGTGGCAGGAAATCCTGTCATATGATAAAAAATTAATTTAAAATTACAATTTTCAGAAAGTCAGTGAAGTTTAGATTCAGTTGTGTTCTGGTTAAGTTCAGTTGGCTACATTTCAACTTTCACAAGTATAGTGCACGGCAACCATCTTCAATAGCAGTCTGAACATATCGGAGTAAGGTGTTGCTTAACTCAGCCTGCAATGGCACACAAACAAAATGTATTTAAACAAAACAAACAATTTAAACAAACAATTCATTTACCACAGGTGATCCAGAGGTAGAATGTTTCTTAAGTCTAGTACATTGGTCAAATTTGAGTATTATATTAGCTTGTTATAGCTCTAACTACTCTTGAATAGCATTAGAATGTGTTTATAATTGTTTTCATAAAATTCATGACATGCATTTTTAATTATAAAACAAATAAAATATAGTGGGAGGATCTCCTACCTAGTGATGTAAAATAAATGATTTTTAGTCCCTGATTTTTTTAAAACTTATTTATGAGTTTTTTTGTTTCATTTGCCAAATCTTTTATAATATAAATTTCAGACACTACATCAAATTGGCAGAAAATGCTCATCTATGACCAGCAGTAAAGATATATTATTAAAACAAATCTTTTGGGGAGTTGAAGGTGATACATGTGCATTGTGAAATGAATGAAATATCAAAACATGAAACCACAGAAAATGAAAAATGTCATACAACCATAGACAACCATGAATTAAGGGTTAAGCTTTTTTTATTCTATAAACTGACATGGAAATAATTCTTGCAACATGGTTCTTTATCTTGCTGAAATATTTTGATATATATTAAAACCAAACTAAAATATCCAGTTTTTGGTTGACTTTTTTGTAAAAAAAACAGCATGGTTTTTTATTTGCATCTCAAATCCTGCCACTTGACATCAAATCCAGGATTTCTGCCTATGTATATATATATCAAAAATGTTTCCTACATCAATAATACTGGATGTACAATTAGATATAATGGATTAATTTCTTATATATTTATTTTCAACAGGCTCAACAACAATCAAATCATTGATTTCTAATCGAAAAGTGATGACAATGATGGTGAGAGTGGAACAGGTTTTGCTATTAGCATTGTCCCTCCATTTGAGAATCCCAACGCAATGATGTATTGTGATTCTGATGACTCCGTCAATAAGGCGACTGGTAACCCTGATCATCTATCCCGTCAAATTTTGCTCAGTAACGTACTCACCACGGACAAAGACAAGACAGAAACAGAAAGCATCACAGAAAATGAAGCTGCCAATGTGCCAAGGACTTCAAAAAGAACAAAATCCTAACAAAATAAATCTCCCCCTGTACAGAGAAAAGTTATGCAAAAGAAATCTGCCACTGAAACACCTGATTTTGAGAAGCGCACTTCTGAAAATCTAGTGATAACACGTCCTGTTCAATGTTTGAACATATTTTGGACTGAAGAATTTATTGAAAAGATTTGTCATCAAAGTAAAATTTATGCCATGCTCTTCCTTCAGAATGTATGACTCCTGAAAACTTTTGGGTATTTTTTGCAATCTTATTACTCTCAGGATACAACAAACTCCATACACACAAATGTACTGGGAGACATCAGATGATTGCAATAACACTCTAATTTGAAAATCAACAAGGAGGGATACATTTAAAGAAATAATGCGTTTAGTGCAATTTTCTGACAATGTGGCAATCAATGAAAATAGATTTAATAAAGTCTGGCCCTTGTTTGAACACTTGAATAAAGTTTGCAAACTAAAGGAAATCCCAAAATATTCAAGTGTAGATGAAGTGATAATCCCCTAGTATGGTAAACATGGTGATAAGCAGTATATCAGAGGACAACCTATATACAGTTTGGTTTAAATTGTAGGCTGCCTCCTCAGCTGATGGCTCTTTACCGCATGTCGAGCCGTATTGCGGCATTCATATTAGGATTCCTGATGGAGGCTTTGGCCATGGCCCAAATGTAGTAATGGAGACGGTTCATCAATTGAAATTATGACCAGGGCAACATGTGGTTTTTGATAAACTCTTCATTAACATTCCTTTGCTGAAAGAACTATCAGAAATGAAGATTGGCGCAACAGGGACTTTGAGAGAAGTTAGGCAGCAAAAGGCTCCACTAACGAGAAAGGCCAACATGATGAAGCCACGTGGCTATACGGAGGAAGCCTTCACTGACAACGGATCTGTGAAGTGGAGGTGTGGTCGCTTCAAACATGCACAAAAATCATCCACTTCAGAAGACCTCCAGGTGGGACAAGGCTGGAAAGAAACACAGAACTGTGGATTGCCTCATCCGATCAGCATTTCTAACACATCATGGGGATGTAGATTTCTTTGATCAAATGGTATCATCATACAGAATAAGGATTTGATCCATGAAATGGTGATGGCCTATTTTTACTTGGAGCATCAATGCACTAATGGTTTGTGAATGGAGGCTTTACTAAGAGAAAGAAAGCATCTCACTGCTTTAATTAACCCATCATGTGGCAATTGCCATAATGGCTAAATATGGCACCCAAAATAAGGCCTGGTCCAAAGGAGCTGACGAAAGGCCTCGCCACGTTAAGCGTTGGTTCGACAAAGTTCAGCATTGGACAATGAAGGGAGGGAAAATCCAATGCTCAACGTTGGCAATGCTCCTCCAGAACAATCTTTGTGTGTAAGATGTGTGACATCCCTCTTTACCCTAAGTGCATGGAGCCCTTTGACACAAAATGAGTTGAAAATGAGTGAAAAATATGTCATTTACATAGAGAAGCATTAGCTACTTTTTGTAAATCCTAGCCTTTATTTGTGATATTCAGAGCTTTAGTATTATCTATCTATACATGGAAATTAATATAGTTATAATCTTATAAAGGAATGAATTATTATACTATTTTATTGAGAGCATATATTTTTCTAAATGCTAGTATTTTGTTGCATAGTTTTAGTTTCAAATGCCATTATTCAGAAACAGGTATGTTTCTATAGTTATTCTACTCTTGTGATAAAGGAACATTTTTTTATCATTTTTTTTTGTGTTATTTATTTAGATATTACTTTTTTTTACAGAATATCTTTACTTAGAATCATATACACATGAATAAATGTGGTGTTTCCTCCCGCCAAATAGTGCTGTGAAGGTGTGCGCGCCGGCTGTGTGAGGCAGCCATTTTGCCGACTTTCTGGAGACAGCCGAGTGAGTGTGACCAGTGTTGGAGCAGAGGCGCTTGAGTGAGGTACACGGCATGATCACTTTTGCTTTCATTTATTATATATACATCAATTTTTAAGTTATTTTTAAACAAAACAATTCCTATAGAAAAACCGTTAAAATCTTGCCACAATTATACTCATCTTTAATGGGTTAAGTTTCAAGGTTGAAGCAAGACTTAACTTAAATTAACACTATGTGACATTTCTTGATTGATATGAGATAAATGGTAATTGGTCTCTATTTTATTTAACTAATCTATTGATGTTTCTCCTTTTAGAATACCTTTGAAGTCTGGCCAGGAGTGCGCTTTTAAACCCAGCCTTATTATCAACCACACCAGTATCTTGAACCTGTTGCCTCAGCTGAGCTATTTAATAAACCCTATCCTTGTAGTGGTTTACGGCTAAACTAGCCTGTTGATAGGTGTGCTTAGTGCCACAGTATGAAGAGTAAACTTATATTGTATAAATATCTGAAGCCGTATAATTACTACTTAGTTGGTGACTTTGACTTACAGCCCGTATATTTTTTCCCGTTGTGCTGGACTGCCCTCTGTGAGTCACGCGGATGCTTGTGTGTTTACAATCTTTTATTGGCGCATCAGGAGATTGCTGAAGTTTTTGGAAAAATTTTCTTACCTTTAAAGCTTTTATTAATCTCAAGTCTAACAACCTGTGGTGTTTGCCGACGCGAGAGGGCGCTGCAACGGTATGCGCTCTGGCTGAGCAAGACAGTCATCTTGCCGCCTCTGCCGGAAGGCTACGAGCGGGGAGGCTAGTGTGCTTGCAATAGCCGCACAGTGAAGACATAGAGTACATTCTTGGTTTAGAGTTGCGCATTACTGCAAAACTGTAATTGAGCTGTCTAGTTTGCGGAGAAACTAGAGTTTGTGCAGTTGAGAAAGCTGCACAGTTTTCAAAAGGTGAGTGCCTGGCAACTGTTAGGAGTGATCTTCTTGCTCCTGATAGGAGAGGTGACGGCTGCATCTCTAAACAGTCGTCCAGTTAGGAGAGCGTCATACCTAGTGGCATGGGCCTCCAACTGCAAGGAGGACTGTGAGGAAGGGATGTCCGAGTGCTGGTAGGCGTGCAACCATCTCAATCGTGACTTTTTTTCCGGCTAAAGCCCACACAACCCACGACCTAAGTTGGAAGCTTATGCACGTTAATTAATGCCGAGACTATTACTGAACATTAAATTGGTCAGTCACCACCAGTGTATACAAGTGCTAGCCACTGTGGCATCATGTGTTGATGGTAGTACCAAGTTTGGTCTTGAGAGAAATGAGGGCACATGCGCTGCATGGCCGGCCCTGGCTGCGGCGCTCGAACCCAACCTCCTTCTTGATTCCGTTTCCCCTTACAAAGCCCAGATAGTTCTGCAACTTAGGCAGCCTGTGAACTAAGCACATTTCTAGCAAATAAAGCAATAAAAAACAAGTAAATCATTTTCCAGAGTTGGGTGTACATTCCCCTTACATACTCACTTGTTACAAAAAGTGCATAGAAGAAAAGTTATTAATTTTGATATCATTACCATAATACAAGCAACAAATACTTGAAAATTGATTGTTGTATTGTTCTGAAAATTTACCAAATAAGGCTCTAGTTTGGGCTCCAGGAAAGTTTCCTTCTGTAAATTTTATTCAGGCACCCAACCTGCATTTCACTTATCATTTATTGACTTGGTTGCAGGTTCCCTATTTGTGTACTAGACTAGTCTCAGAAGAATTACTTGGTGGGCATTGTGAAATTCCATGTAACCCAAACCATTAGAGTAACACTTAAACTAAGATAGCCATAACATCAAACGTAACCCTGATGTTTGGTATGTTATTAAACTCAGATTTAGGTGTTTAACTTCTTTAAGTCAGGATCTGTTATTCTACATATGTACCATAAAACTTTTCACATCATCTGCACAAGTCAGATTATATTGTTCATCCAATCTTCCATGATCAATCATTCATCATATTCAGCATGTCTGGGACCACACACATGCCATTGGACTGGTCTGCTCTGTATGGTCCATGTAGAATGTCAGGTTAATGTGTAGCGTTTGGTAATCATCAAATTTTCAATTTTGGGTGCCTAAACAAAGTTAATGAGATGTAAATAAGCAATTTTTCTTCTATGCACTTTCCGTTGCAAATGAGCATTTAACAAATTATAGCGGTAAATAACTGACCCCAACTTTAGTGTTTGAAACAGAAAGAAATCCATCGAGGGTGTTGTACGGCAACACTACAATGGACTCTCCCCTCTGACACGCTTGAGTGATTGAGCGTATTCCCGCCAGTTACGTTGAAGCTGCAGTGATGACTACATGTGTTTTGTGTCAGTCGGATTATTTTGGAACAATCGTGAAATTATTAGGAAAAAATGATGAGGCGGTTGCATTTTTGAAAAATCAGTGTTTTACATAATATAAGATACTTTAACAACACGCTTGTTAGACCGTTAACAGAAGAGTTCATTTGGAGTCTTCCCCTAATGTTGTTGAGTCCATTTGGGATCTTCCCCTTTTTTTGCACGCTTGCAACAATACAATTGCAATAAGTACCATACCACTTTAACTCGTGAAATGGTCATTTGCGACGAAAAGTGCACAGAAGAAACCTTGTTTATTTTGATCTAATCAACTATGCTCCTGCATCCAAAACTGGAAATTTGATTATTACTAAACGCTTCACATTTACCAAATTACATTACTAAGAATTACATTCATAATAGCTATTCTAAAATGGTCATACTCACTAGATTCCAAAAGCAGACATTCTAATTATTTTCACTTCTCTGTCATACTGCATCTGTTTAAATCATTAGTTACAAATGCATCTGTTTACATTTATAGCCTCACACCTAACTGCAAACAGGAATTGGATTCAAATACTTCTTTAACAAAAAATTTTACCTTTGTTACAACATTAAAAGCATACCAAGACCAACCAAGTTAATTTAGATTTTGTATTTAGGTTTGGTTTCCAAAAATTCAATCCAAATTTTTTCCTAGTCTTTGATTTTTTATATTCCACTTTTGTAATCTTACTTAGGTTTTCTTTCTATCGCACTGCAACTAATCAGTTATCCACAGGTCTTTTACTTAAAAACAATTTTTTGAACATTTAAATTTCTTGCTAGTCTATATTTCGTTAAGTTTTATAAGCTTTTCTTCAGATACCGTTTTTAATTTGTTTTACGCCTGTGTTGTTCTGCATTACTGTATTTTTGACCACTTGATTCAAAACAGCCTCCAACATTTGCTCCAAAATTACACACAGGTTAATTTACGTTACTTTTTGACCGTCGCTGGTGCGGATTTGTAAGTTCCAAGATGGTTATCTCCCATTGCTTCCCAACACTCAAATAGTTTAGGAAAAGTTTTGTAAGATAATCACACTCATTACACTGAAATACCAGCAAATTGGCCTAGCATGTTTTTTTCTGCACAAGCAGGTGCTTATTGCCTTAATAAATTGAACAAAATAATGCTTTATATATGTACGCTTCGACGCCAAAAAAAAAGGTTGAAAAATGAGAAAAAATTCCAATTTAGTCTTCACCTCATTTTATCTATTAATACATGAACGTATGAAAAACGTGCTCAAGTTAAATAAAAAAGGTTTTAAATGTGTTGCATAGACCATGAAGCTTGCACTGAGGAATTATCAATGGACAATTGCTGTTGTCAAACTTCTGGAATATCTACAAACATAGTTGCAGGAGTACTATGAATTGCCCAAATTTTGTCATTTAGTTCAAATTATTTCCCTACTAGTTGATTTTTGTCAATTTCCCTAAACTGGAAGCACTAGCCATCTGGGAACTGGAGTTCCCGTCAGGAGGCAAAGGGATATATATGGAGGGAACCTAGCCAATTCCGAGCAGGTTAAAGTTGATCGCAAGCTGAAGCGAAAAAGGCAAACGAACGGTCCTATACGTGACTGCCTCAGAGCAAATCACAGACGCTTGGCTCCCCTTCACCCACGGTAGTCTACCATGCTCCTCACCTCCTCTACAACTCCGCCTCGCCACCTCACATTTTCCAAAGCAACATCAGACTTGCACAAAAAATCGTGGCGTGAGGTATGCGTGAAAGTCGCTCTGTAATTTGTTTTTTTAGGGCCGGTAATCTTCAGTTTTCAACTGTTAATGTATCTTTGCTAGAAGTTCAGATATTTTACTTGAAAATTCCGTGTACTGTAAAACTCTCCACTTATTATTCTAACAAATTGAATTTCATTTTAAGGTTTCCTAGCAGCGAATCGCTCAAGAAGCAGTGTATGGAGGTGATCGGAAGACATAAATTGAAGAAGTCGGTGACAGACGCATTTTATGTTTGCTCGAATCATTTCAGTGATCAAGACTGGGTTTTCTCAGCTGGTCGCAGGAAAGGCATCCGAAAAGAAGGGGCTGTGACACGAGTCTTTGACGATCAACTATTTGAGCCTTCTAATGAAGTTTCAGTTTTTCCTGAACCCATTACGACCCATTCAGGCTATGATTCCACTACATGCTCTTCCTCTGCGTCAGCAGGGGAAGAGTTATGAAGTCTTAGTTTAAGATGAGTTACCAGACACTTTAAAATGATTATGGCTTGCGAGGGTCCCCTGATGCCGGGGTAGGCATCAATTGAAATACAATACGGAAACGGCCACTACAAGTCAGAAGGAGTGAGAATCCAGACGCTCAACTGGCGTCGTTGAATCAAACAGTCTCCAACCATCAAATGAGAGTAAATGAATGAATGAGTTACGCCTCGCCTGTTTGAAATTTATTGGAAGTTGCTACACTGCGGTGCAACGCTGATGTCTTGATTCTCCGAGAAGTTCTTGGGGTCCAATCCAGGTAGCAGAGCTTCAAACGATGTCTCCTCGGGTCAGGTTGATCCGGTATGGGGGGAAGAGTGTTACGAGTGTGCACTTTCTTTATTTGTTAGAAGTGGTAAGCTTCAACTACAGGGCACTCAGGAATAGAAGTTATTCAAGAGACTAAGGTGGGCAATCAGCTGATGCAGCCCAATGTAGTGGGCGAGTGAAGTGAGGATGATAGATGCAACCCAAATGAATTTAAACCTGGGGGTTTGGGAAAGCTGAATGCAGGTGTGCATGAGCTTTACAGGTTTATTAAGTGGTGAAGGAGGCATGATCTAGCCTGGGAGCTTCAGCAAAAAGGGAGATGTGAGCTGAAGGGGTGATTTAGGGACACGTTGTAAGTGTGGGTGAGTGTAGTGTCACGTAGATCCTGTGCGGGAACAGCAGACTGGATTATTATGTACAGGCTAGAGAGCGGATTCTTATACACATGCAAGGCCGTCACAATCAATGTATCACAAGAAGAACCCTGAACAAGATAATCTCTAGTATGAAATCAGCCCGCAGCTCTGGCGCCCGAGTGCAGGTCTGAGATATATAAGCATCTTGACATTGGTGTTCAGAGACCAACTGAACAATGTTCAATAGGTGAAGACCTTTGCAAACACTGGCAATAAGCCATGACTAAGATTCAAGTGCTTAGGAAATTGCAAGAGCATAATTTTCTGACTGAGCTCCAATAGAGAGTGTGGAGACATCATTTAAGTCTCCCAATATTCATTACTAAGTTGGTTGGGAGTCGAGTCTAAAATATACTAGGCTTCACAGACTGGCTGTCAGTTGGGTAACGTTCTCAACAATACGAATTGCCTCCCTTGCTCGGAAATTTACCAAATCAATTTCGTTATCGTAGCTGTAAGAGATGTTGAAATTCTGGGTAACTGCAGCTAAGGATTTGTGTACCTAAACTAATGACGCAGCATGTTAATCTAGTTTATTAAATTTAGCCAGAAGCCTGATATTTAAAAGGATTTGAAGGTTGAGCTAGCTAAATTACATATAAAAATACAATAATGAGAAATGGTGGGGTATTTCTCACAATGCGAAAATACTTTCCATTCTTTTCTCGTGGTGATTAAGTTCTAATAATCCTTAAACCTAATACTGGCATTTACAACTTGGCAGAACAACAGAGAATTGGAGGTTGAGTATGTTGATCAACTTTGGGGTTACAACTTGGAATTTAAACACGGTAGAAGAACAATGAATTTGGGCGTGCTTAGGCAAACTGGTGACGATACATCGGTTAGGCAATAACTAGTTTAGCTGGATAGATCTGGTTGTTCCAATTCTAAATTATATTTACAAACCTACAAATACACGACTTAGCACTTTGTGAGAAAACACTAAGTGCTTCTACGCTTAAAGTTCAACTACGCTTAAATTGACAGTAAAGTCGTAAAATGGAGAATTGGGAATATCTATCGGGCACGGTTACTGCGTTCAACTATCTGTAGTCGCCGCAGATGCGCGTCTCGCCATTACTTTTGGGCACCAGCAACAGAGGACTGACCCAGGGACTTTCCGAGATGCGAATAGTCCCAGCGTCCATCATCTTTTTGAACTCGTCTTTTACCTTCTGCAATCGGTCAGGAGAGAGACGCCTCACTTTCAGGTAAACAGGCGGGCCACTCGTCTGAATGTGATGTTCCGTCAACGTTTTATGCTCAAGCGCAACGTTGGGTTGGAATAAAGAGGGGAATTCTGCCATCACCCGTTGGTATGGGCAAGTGCTGTCTAAATTCGCGGTCGCGCTTAGTGCGACGTTAACAAGCGCAACGGAATGGAGGGCGTTTTTCACGTTAGTTACACTATCGTAGACGCATTCGTTTCCGACGTCCACCGCCAGCGCCAAATTTCTGGAGGAAATCTGCACCGATGATAGCGACGTCAACGTCTGCTATAACGAATTCAAATTCGAATTTACGATTGAGATTAAAGGTGCACGTTAGGAACTTTGTACCGTAACTCAGGATAGCAGTGCCATTGGCGGCTTTCAAATTCGGGACTCCTACACGCTGCTTATCTCTCTCAGTAGCTGGAATTAAACTGACGCTACTGCCGGTTTCAATCAGGAATTTCATTTTAGACGCGGGATCTAGTAATACTAGGCAGCGAGTAGCACAAGTTTGATTTAGCGCCGGCGTCTGACTCGCGTTTACGCTGCGCTGCCCCCGTTTTTTGGGTGCAGTAGAATAAACTGGGGGCAATCAGGGGACTCGCACTTACGAGCTTTATGGAAGTATCGCTGATGATACCAACACAACTCTTTCTGCCCGCTTGCTTGTGAAATCGGATTATGGCTCGTGATCGGTCTCGGAACGTTCTGGCGGTTGCGATTGCTGTTAAATGACCTATTTGCACGCGCTTGCCGGTCAAACGCATAGGGGTTCGGATATTGTTCCTTAAAATTTGGGTGCGGAGTTATTTCTGGTGCGATGCTATGCACCTGTCTTCGAATACTCGAGAGCTCGGCTTGCTGGTTGGCGACTATCTTCGTCAGTGCTCCAACTAGCTGAGTTAGCTCTCGTAGTAACACATTTGCTTCGTTCTGACACTTCTGGTTTACCACAGGGGTCTCACTTGGCTTAGTGGGGCCCATTATTTCACATCTTAGGACTTTATCCGCGAGTTTTGCTAAATCGTCCAGTGCAAGGGGGGGGTTATGGGAAACGAGAAAAGGCTGCGCATACGCGGGCAAGCGCTGGATGTAAAACTCCCTAAGAGTGTCATCATCCATGCAGCCTTCCGGTAGACGCCTCATTTCTTTTAGCAGCTCAAAGGGGTTTAGATTTGCTTTATCTTTCTTAAACCGTCTTATCATTTCATTTTTGAGGGTTGAGTACGGCGTGTCGGCATCTGCATTTATAAAGCTGAAAAAGTCGCCAAAGACTTGCGTGGGCAAGTTTTTTATCAGTGCAAAGAATTTCGTCTTTTCGTTTAATATATTAAAGCCTTTAAAAATGCATTCGGTTTGAATGAACCAGGAGTCTATATAATTAGACGTAAATGGGGTCAGTTCAACTAGCGCAATCGCATTAACATTAGTGTCATTGGGAGGAGTCATCCTAGATATCTCTCACTAGCCTGAATAAAAAGCAATTGGTGCGCAACTGTCCTAACGCCCTCTTGACCTAACAAGTTACTTTAATTGAATTCCGCACTTTTAGGTAATTTCCATGCAAATTCTAATTGGTTTTTCGTACACAATTTTGTTGATGGTCTGCTGCAGTAGCAATGAAAGGTGCTCCAGTGGCAATGGAAATTGCGAAGGTTATTAGTAAAGAGCTTCAGTAGCAATGGGAATAATCCTAGAAAATTTCCTAAGGTTTGCTTCAGTAGCAATGGAAATGCATGAAGAATTCGTTAAAGGCGGCTTCAGGAGCAATGGAAATGCGGGAAGAGTTTGTTAGGACAGGCTGCAGTAGCAATAACTCAATTTTTAGGAAGGATTTCGAAAGGAAATACTATGTTTGACAACTGAAGATAAAGTATTACCTCCTTCAGGGTTCAACACTACAAAGAAGTGAACAGCACTTGACATGCGCTCATGTACCTTCACTTGATGGTTGGGGTCATTGATTATTATTAGATTATTTAACCCTCTGGGAACATCACCAGTATGAAGTCTTAGTTTAAGATGAGTTACCAGACACTTCAAGGTAATTAAGGCTTGTGAGGGTCACCAGATGCCGGGGTAGGCATCAATTGAAATACAATACGGAAACCGCCACTATGAGTCCGAAGGAGTGAGAATCCAGACGCACAACTGGCGTCATTAAATCAAAGTCTCCAACCATCATATGAGAGTAAATGAAAGAATGAGTAACGCCTCGCCTGTTTGAAATTTATTGGAAGTTGCTGAACTGCGGTGCAACGCTGATGTCTTGATTCTCCGAGAAGTTCTTGGGGTCCAATCCAGGTAGCAGAGCTTCAAACGATGTCTCCCCGGGTCAGGTTGTTCCGGTACGGGGGGAAGAGTGTTGCGAGTGTGCACTTTCTTTATATGTTAGAAGTGGTAAGCTTCAACTACAGGGCGTTCAGGAATGGATGTTATTCAAGAGACGAAGGTGGGCAACCAGCTGATGCAGCCCAATGCAGTGGGCGAGTGAAGTGAGGGTGATAGATGCAACCCAAATGAGTATAAACCCGGGGTATGGGAAAGCTGAATGCAGGTGTGCATGAGCTCACACGTTTATTAGTTGGTGAAGGAGGCAGGATCTAGCCTGGGAGCTTCAGCAAAAAGGGAGATGTGAGCTGAAGAGGTGATTTAGGGACACGTTGCAGGTGTGGGTGAGTGTAGGGTCACGTAGATCCTGTGCGGGAACAGCGGGCTGGATTATTATGTACAGGCTAGAAAGCGAATTCGGTCAATATCGGGTTTAATGCGCTCACGGAAATCAAGAATTCCGTTCCAAAGAATCACTAAAAGAACACATTTAATAACGTTTTACCCGAATGACATTCTGCTCGCTGATGCGTTATTTTCGAGATATAACAATAATTACGTTCAGATAGGAATAACATTA
>JACJUY010007530.1:24711-36642 GCA_014220935.1 Platorchestia sp. MABIK
ATCAAGCTGCTTAAACTGAGGCTCTGCTGTCAAAATTTGATTTTGATAATAGTAAATCTGTTGCAACCCCTGCAGATGTAAATGCAAATTTGAAATGCTCCCCAAATAATGTCGAATTTAACCCTGCTACTTATCAAAGTGCTGTAGGTAGCCTTCTGTATTTGTCCACTAGAACTAGCCCTGACATTGCGTTTGCAATGAATAATGTCACTAAATATAGTTCCGAGACTCTTGAACATCATTGAATGTATGTAAAAAGAATATTTAGATACCTGAGAGGTACCTCTGAACTAGGTACCTTGTACAGCAAGTGTTCTGATGCATGTGTTGGTTACTCAGATGCTGACTGGGCTGGTGATAGAAATGATCGCAAGTCTACCTCTGGGTACTGTTTCTCCCTCAGTAATTCGGTAATAACGTGGATGTCTGGCAAACAAACTTGTGTGACTCTCTCGACTGCTGAAGCCGAATACGTTGCCCTTGCTAGTGATGCTCAAGAGGCTGTCTAGTTGAAGCACTTGCTCAATGACTTGAATTTTGGTACGACGAAACCAATGGTTGTAAACGAAGTTAACCAGTCAGCCATCTGTCCTGCCAACAATCCCAAATTTAATTGGAGGAGCAAACATATTGATATTAAGTTTCAACATGTGCGGGATCTTGTTAACATTAAAAAAATTGATGTCGTGTATTGTCCTACTGATGAGATGCTTGCTGACATATTTACTAAGAGCCTATCCGCAGAAAAATTTTCCAGACTATGAACGAAGTTAGGAATAGTCTCGTTTGAAGCCCATTCAATGTGAGAAGGAGTGTTATACTCTTAATTGTAGCACTTTGAAAATATTTGTGTATTATGCTAATAATGTTACATTGCTCTTGTGTCAGAATGTGTTTAGAGAACACTCTGCCCTTAGATCTGTGCTCATGGTTCTGATCCTTTGCTGGTCCTCATTCCACCTCTCGCCGTTGCGTAGCCTGTCTCGCTGTGCATTCACTGAAATATATTGTGTTGGTGTTGTTGTGAGTCGTAATAACCCTAAACTAAATTAACACATAAAAATCAAAGAATTTTCACCCTGAGAAAAATGAGATACGTTTGTTGTGATATAAACTGAAGTCTCATCAAGAACAGTGTGAGCATTCTGACGTGAGGTCTAAGGTCTAGAGATGGAGAAATGGCGAGGGGAGTACTACGCTGTATGCTTGATTACGTGTACGTCGTTGGAATAAATTCGCTGCGTAATACATATGTGTAGATGCACTATTAATGTTATTATTGAAATTTAAACATTGGAATTGGGGTATTGACCAGTCAGTTTTAAGTGATAATCGTTGAGTCAATAATTAGCTTATATTAGGTTAGCAATTGGTATCTCTCACATTGTGAGTTAATATTTTATTCTATGTGTATTAGGATGTCATGTTTAGAAAACAATTTGTAAATATTGAGACGGTATGTGTGCCCAAGTTATTAAAAAATAAAAGTCTCATTCGAAGAGAGCGAATTGAAAACCGAAAGAAAAACTGAAGATATGCAAGTCTGGTTCAGCATACTCGGGGAGTACCGTAATAATTTTAGTGTTTAATGAAACAAATAATGCATTGACGTGTATGCTGTGTCCTTCTCCATTCTGTTACTTAGTCACACATGTCATTCCATATTCTCTCTATTATCTCCTTTTTTGTTGCATCATTATTTCAGTTACATGAAGGCATGCTAATCCTCACCCCGAGTTTTCGATCTCTTCGATAATGCAAATTAACGAGGAGACTAACGTCTCATGACATGTTATCATTCAAAGATTGCGTAAAGTGCATACAACTAAAATATTTTAGTAATGTCGTTCATTCTCATGAGTGTAATTTTTCTACATCCATTTGAACTTGAACGTGAGGGCAGACAGAGTCGGGGTCTTCGTAACGGCCTACAATTTCCTCGTCAATACTCATAATATTTTCACGCAAGAATTTAGCGCCTGTGTACCAGACCTGTCCAATAAACTACTCAGGATTCACCAATTCTTGTCACAAGCTACCATTATACGGCGCTGGGATAACCAGTACGTCAAACAAACATCGGCATCTACAGATGCTTTATTTCCAATTGAAGCATGATACATATCACCTTTTACATTGGTTTTTCATATGCCTCATAACCAGGGCTGTGATATTATGCAATTATAAATATGCATTATATGCAGCTATAAATATGCATTATATGCTCTATGTGATGCATTACATGCACTTATGTTATGCAAATATGCACTTATGTTATGCAAATGTGCATTTGTTATTATGCAAATATGCACTTATGTTATGCAAATGTGCATTTGTTATTATGCAAATGTGCATTTATTATTATGCAAATATGCATTCATTATAATGCACATATGCATGTATTTCAATTCTTTTAAACACATTTTAAGTGAATTCCTTTAATTGATTAAATGTAAAGGAGAAACTCAGCATTCGTCTACTCTATTGGCTATAACTATGCACTGTATAGATCACTAGATTGGACTAGTTTACATATAAACTCTCAACTGTATTGAGGAACTGGGGAGAAAAAGAGGACTCAAGGGAAACAAAATTACTTACTAATTGTAATACGTAATAACATATATAAACAAAACAAAACATGTCGACAAACACATGTAAAAAGACCTATTTACAACGAAATATGAAAATGTAGTTACAATTCTATTATGGCTCGTATAATGTTGTCAATAGAAGATTGGATAATTAACATTAACAAAAAGTATAATGTCATCTACTTTACGAGTTACATGGGACTATCACATGCTACTTCAAATTCTCAAAGGTAAAGCTTTTCCTATTGTTATCTGAAAAAGTTTTTTAAATAGAAGACTCTCTCAACTTCAAAAGATACCACTGGTGCAAACTTATAACAAAGCATTTCACAGGGGGTCAGATCATTTGAAAAATGATCCGGTGCAGTAATGGATGGATCGCCCTTCAATACTGAATTAATATATATTTCAATGAGGCGAAGCCAGTATTCTTCTCTATTGCATCGTCAAATTTGTTTAGCAATTGTTCGTCGTTTGATGTTTTCAGGGATTCTTTAACATTGCCAATAATATCAATCGCAGAAGACAATGGAAGACTTGTAGCCTCCAACTTTTTTATTGACTTGGCAATATTGAGAATGTTGCAGAGATGAAATTTAATGTGGTTGATGTTCCTACATCCTGAAGCAGAGCATTATAGGGTCTTCAATGCTTTGCGCTTGGCTGCTGTCAAACGTGGGTGTGACTTCACAGATTTTGTCGAAGTTAGTTGCCAAGTATGTCGCTGCTTCAATCCATGTGCCCCATCTGGTCACGACAGTAGAAGGAGGAAGCGGTGTATTGAGGGAAAGGTCTCTAAACGTGTCAATTCTGTTGGGTGACTGCACGAACACATTCTTAACTGATGAAATTAAAACATTTATGTCTG
This sequence comes from Platorchestia sp. MABIK, assembly GCA_014220935.1. Classification (NCBI taxonomy): domain Eukaryota; kingdom Metazoa; phylum Arthropoda; class Malacostraca; order Amphipoda; family Talitridae; genus Platorchestia; species Platorchestia sp. MABIK. Next base: position 28,174 of record JACJUY010007530.1, read on the forward strand.
GGTAATTAGAGCGAACTAGCTCACCAACCCTACGTAACGCATGTGCTAAACACATCATGTGTATCATTTTAGGATACGTAACTTGCAGTGCATTAATAGCTTTCTTCATATAAAAAGTTTTCCATAAAATTCTTCTTCTTCATATAAGAAGCAGCATCAGTAGTAACTAAGTAACTATCAGGACGTTGTAATAGTTTACTTGCTGCGGCCAAATGCATCCCAAGGAATCGCGGAAGAATGCAGAAATTGTCGAATGGTTCACTCTGTTGAAGATCTGTACATTAGCCATGTAGCTTTTACATCGTTCTTCGTAAACTCCCAGCACACCAAATACGAAGCAGACAATGTGTCGTTGGTCTATATCTGTGATTTCATCTAGGGATACCCGTACATTCTGTTCTTTTGCCTTCTTCCTTAACGCTTTCATTTTACCATCATACACGCGCTGCACATAAAACTTTCGGATTGTTGACTGGTCTGGGATGACCTATCCTGTGTAGTTTTTCAAAAACTCTATAAGTATTACATTGCTCAATTTGTTGAAAGGGATGTTCGCTGATAAAAATGCTTCACATAGGTCATTGTTGAATTCTTTTTTTTAGCAATATGGCCAGAGTTTTGACTCTCAGATTCTTCAGGATTAATGCCGACACTTTCCGGGTTTCCAGACGCTCGCTGTGGTACAGTGGTGAAGGGATCAGCCTTGCATGTTGGAGGCCCGGGTTCGGATCCCGGCACTGGCGCGGCGATTTTCCCCGTTGGGTATAAGGGAAAGCTCAAGCACAANACTTGTGATCGTCGCTGAGTTGATATCTGAGAGAAGAGTTCAATTAAGAATTATGCCGTACTTACCAGTCACCTTAGAGGTCTCCTAAACTCAATATCATGGTTATCAAGACTTTCGTTCAAAAATATAGATATAAGGTCAAACATCAATGTTAATTAGTTATTCTTTTTTCTTTTCCGAAATTAAATATGAAATAAATTCAATTTCGCATTGATGAACAATAAATTTACAATGAAAACAAAACCATAGTGAATTTCAGTGCCACGTGTCATTATTGAATGAAGCTAATTGCACCTATTTATTTTTACTGAACTTCTTACGTCAGATTGCATCAACTTAATTTCATATGCCACAATCATCACTTTTAGAAGCATTTAATATGAGGGAAACCTATGGAGAATGCAAAAAACTAAGGATATCGAAGTTGCCGGCCGCCGTTATCGCACTTTTACTTTCTTATTGTCTAATTCGAAGGAAGGTTGGATTTTCGCGGGACTGATCTTTAATAATTTATTTCTTCGTCAAAATGCGACGTAGAAACAAAAAGAATATCACCAAAACTGTCAGTAACCTTCACTCTATCATCCCCATCCAGGTACCAAAGCTGTGTCCCCTCGCGAGGTGTGTGGTGAAAAGAGTAGCTATCATTCGCTCACAACCCTTGGCTCGTCAGGCTGGACGAGCGTTGCTACGCAGCACATAATATAATCCATCAGATGCAGCACACATCATATCGAGCATACTCTATCATATGCAAGAATCAAAATCATTACGCTTACGGGACCTTTAAAACCAAATAAACAATTTTATGCAAACTTAGACTTTACCTTTATATTGCAATACTTGCAGAATAATTGACCACCAATGTCAGTAACATCTTTAAATTCTTGTACGTATCTCTCGATTCTATGAGAAGTTGTCTTGGCAGTTTTCGGCAAAATTGCCAACACACGAAATAGAGTATAGTGTTCAAGTGAATGATCGCAAGCGTCTGAAAAACGAGATAAATTATCATTTTACTCCATCACGGTAAGCATGGACATTAGAGGTCGGCAGCAGACTACGACTGAGCATCTGGTTGCACCCCGACCGGCACAAAGTTCGGCAGTCATTCATAATTGCACTGCCCGACCATAGCGCCCTCACCAACTCAGCATACCCAATGAATTTAAACTCCAATTCACTCTCATTACAACTTATAATCCCTATAAAATGAAAGGTAGGTATTATTTTTGTTATTTCTGCACTACATTAGAGTTGCATGCCAAACCCGATTAATATTGTAAATATATATATAATTAAATGTTTGGACATTGTGTATATATTAATAGTGCATCTGCATTTTGAGATAATGCATATGCATTTTAGAAATTGCATATCCATTTTCGAAATTGCATGTGCATTTTTGAAATTGCATATGCAATTGACCAATTTTTATGCAATAAGCGAATTTGCATTTGCATATGCATTTATGCAAAATGCATAATGTCACAGCCCTGGTGATCATCCATTTATATTTAAATAAAATACTTATCAACTAATGACCGTTATGTTAAAATGATTCAATTAGAAATACAAAACCTGTAATTTTCGCGTTCCTCATGCTTATATATGTATATATTTTTTTTCACGCTTCCTTGAAATAACAATTTTGAACATCGGCCGAAACAAGCGATTCATACAGTATTTCCTGGCGTCAAGAATTGCGAAGTTTTATGTCATGTATAGGTAAACTGTCAAAAGTGTTTCCACCCCACAATGAAAATGAAAATGCATCGTCCATGAAGTTGTGTTATCTCTTATAATTATCATTACATGTATCATCAAATGTAGTTTAAGCAAGATTAGGAGTACATTGCCCTCAATCATTTTTAGACTAGTGGCATGGGTATTACAATACTCGTATGTGTGTGTATCATCTAAGTGTAGTAACTTTAAGATATTTTAAAAACCAATGATGGTACCTTTGTACCATCTCTATTGGAAATAAACTTTTTTTATTTTTATTTTTTTCTTTCTTTCCTCCCCCTCCTCTAGAGTAGTAGCAGTGATACCTAACTCCAAAGGGTGTAGAAGGGAAATTTTTACAGCAGTCTAAGAGGCATCAGGTTTCATTACTCTTACGATCCGGACTTTACTGTCGCGTCCTGGTAACAAGTCCACGATGCGCACTAACGTCCAAAAGGTTCTGGTTTTATTGGGTGTCTTAAAAGGACAACCTGACCTTTCTTAAGAAAAATGTTCTTAGTGGGAAAAGATCTGAGAGGATAAGGACCTCTCAGACTAAGTAAATACTGCGAATACCAAAGCTCTCTAAGCTTGGCCACCATAACATCGTCCTTTTCCAACGACGAGAGCAAGTGCTCACGTTGCTCGTCATCTTCGGTCACCAAGTTGGGAGCTTCATCAGTTAGTATTAAAGAATTAGAAGTGGGGTATAGTTGAAGGATTTGAAGAGGCATGATAGGCAAGATAATGTCCCCTGTCTCTGTATAAGAGAGAGGACGTCGGTTTATTAAAGGGGTGTTTACACTGGTATCCATTTTGCTGCAGGCTCACGTGTAGACGCTTCGTGTGGAGCTTCACAAGAGCCATGTGCGTTTAAACTGGGCATTGAGCGCTCCATGGAGCGCGCGCTGCTGAAAACCAGTCAGTGTGTGGCCAGCTGTAATGAGAGATGGATTGCAGTCAACGAGCTTGTCTGAGTGTTGTTGCTGTATCGTAGGCTACGTAATATCGTTTTTATTTGCATGCGTAAAATGTTACTGTATTCGTTCATTTTCATTCAAATATAATGAAAAGCGGCCTTCTTATTTCGCAGCTTCGTAGTTTGCCTCAGGCATTGATGGGCTTAGTACATTTCAATTAAAAGCAATGTAGTTTCTCGCGGCAGTGTTGCGTCAGTCACAACGGATGAGTGAGAGGCGCTACCTCATTTGATGACTTCCAACTGCACACTGGCCGGTCTAGAGTTGCGAGGCTCTCGTGCGGCGCGCAACACACACACAAATATGAGCCTCAGTGGTGAGCCTCGTATGCACGAGTCGCGCCTCACGGCCGAAATGCCCCCTAGTGTAAACATCCCTTAAGAGTTATATCGGAAACAGCGGTGAAAAAGGAAGAAAGAGAGAAGGTGCTCCTACCAAAAAGCGTAGACAGATATTCCTTTTAATGAATTTGAACAACCGCTCCCAAATTACGCCAAACTGTGGGCTATATATTAGAATCGTTCTAAATTGTATGTTTATGATCGACAGCGGTCCTCATACAGAGAAGAAGTTAGAACTGCAGACAACAAGTCTGAAGCCGCTAGAAAAGTTTTAGTATTGTCTGAATAGACAGTGGTGAGCACGCCTTTATCGTTCGTAAACCGGATAAATGCGAAGCAAAACTCTTCCAGAGTCACAGAAGGGAGAAGGGAGAAGTGAATAGCTCTAGTCTAAAAGCAGGTGAATAACAATTAGTAAACTTTTGCTTGTAACCAAAGGGGTCAAGCACCCAGTGCTCGCCGTGGCACAGTGGTTAAGAGCATCGCCCTTGCATGTAGGAGTCGAGGGTTCGTATCCCGGCGCTGGCGCGGCGATTTTCCCCGTTGGGTATAAGGGAAAGCTCAAGCACAATACCCCACTCAACCCAGGTGTCGGAAAGAGGTACCGGCTTTACGGGGGAACCGTCATAGTGTCCTATAAATAGTGTTAGTTATAAGGCATTTGGAAAACCAATGCTCAAGATCATATGTATCAGGCTTGATTGGAAATAAAGCATCCTAAGATGCCGATGTTGGTTTGTTTTTGTTTATATTCTCACGATATAACCGCCCTACATCTATAATTAAGAAGGAATCGCTACGAGGAATACTGTAATGCTACGTCTGGCCAACGACTTTCATATCCTCGAAAAGAACCATATAAAGATATACTCTCGCGGATAAGCACAACTTCTAATCAACTTCACAATCTGCCTCTCGTGCTCTTCTGTGCTCGCCGTGGCACAGTGGTTAAGGGCATCGCCCTTGCATGTAGGAGTCGAGGGTTCGTATCCCGGCGCTGGCGCGGCGATTTTCCCCGTTGGGTATAAGGGAAAGCTCAAGCATAATACGTCTCAACCCAGGTGTCGGAAATGGTTACCGGCTTTACGGGGGAACCGTCATGGTGTACTATATATAGTGTTAGTTTTAACGCATTTGAAAAACCAATGCTCAAGATCATATGTATCAGGCTTGATTGGAAATAAAGCTTCCTAAGATGACGATGTTTTTTTCTACAACCAGACGACGCCACGCCTTACCATCACCACCAGCTTCCCTCTTCACATCACCACCACGACGCTGTTGAGGGACTCCAAGCCCAAGTTATCAGATACCTCTTTCTCATTCCTCGATCACAATGTACTTCTTGTATTTGGAATCTCAATCTTCTAGGACATCATTCATTTCTATAGATTGAATGCAGGATCCTAATTAATGTTTATCACTATCTTGGGCTTTTCACTGATTAACAATTAACTGCTGTCGTAACACGTCTGTTCGTAACGTGTTTGTTCCCTAAGGTGGAGACGCGCTCTGATTCCCTCAAGCCGGGTGGGCAACGGGCAGTCTAACACGGGGGTTTGTCAAAGGCAGTCAAGGAACTTCCCTAAATAACTTAAATATTGGAAAGAAAGAGCATAAGATCAAATTAACTTATTGGTGTCTTCCCCTGCGGTTCATCGCCTTTGGCGATGAACCCGCTTTCTTTTGAACGATCGTAAAAGTGACAATCGACTGTAAATTACTTGGAGATCCGTATTAATATAATTAATCGTGATTACGGATCGTAAAAGCAACCAGCCTCCTCGCACATACTTCGATAACGCCCAAACTGGATCCCGCAGATAAGTTAACATATTTACTACGTGTCTAACCAGCTTCTCTCTCCGCAGCATGGTGATATAATAGATGTCTGCGTTAATAACCAACCTTTGTAACTTTTCGTGTCTTTAATTTCCTTTGCAAGTTAGGAAGAGACGATGAAGAGATGACTATGATGATGATGATGTAATAATTATAAAATGCGCATGAATAATAGCCTTTAGCTCTGACCTCACGCTTATCGAAGAACAGAAATAATTAATTAATTATGACGACCGTTATTAATAATTGATTTTCTATAAAATATTATTTGCCCAAATTTTGGGCTGGTGGCAGCAAAATAATACCTAAACGAATATGATTCGGTCACAAATTATCAATCTAACTTGCGATGCAGTATTGCGTTTGAAATAAATCTCAAAATATGGAATAAAAAAAGAACTTCCATTACAATGGCGTGCAGCGGTGAAATCAAAACGCGAACAAAACAATGACAACAGCGGTGGAAAAGGAAGATCCAAAACAATGGCCAAATTACACCAAACTGTGGGCTATATATTGGAATCGTTCAAAATTGTTTGTTTATGCTCGACAGCGGTTCTCATGCAGAGAAGAAGTTAGAACTTCAGACAACAAGTCTGAAGCCGCAAGAAGAGTTTTAGCATTGTCTGATTAGGCAGTAGCGAGCACGCCTTTATGGTTCGTGAAACGGATAAATGCGAAGCAAAAGTCTTCCAGAGTCACAGAAGGGAGAAGGGAGATGTGAATAGCTCTAGTCTAAAAACAGGTGAATAACAATAAGTAAACTTTTGCTTGTAACCAAAGGGATCAAGCACCCAGAAATGAGAAAAGAAGTCCGTGCCCGTAGTTACAAACGGGCGCATAAAGTTAGTGCACACCTCGCGCAACCCGAACAGCCGCCAAGCGTCAGTAGTTGCCGACCAATCAGAGCGCAAGTTTGGCCCGGTAATGCCGGACTAAGCTTTTACAAGCTGCTTGCTTCAAGCCGACCTCATGATACACACATATGTTTAGCGCAGCCTCAACAGTCCCAAAATCGCCCCCACGCATCGGCCAATAGGAACGCTTGTTCAGAGCGGCGGCGCCTCACCAGACACTATATAAAGAAGTCCAGTGCGAGCTGTTTAAGTCTTCTTCCAGCGAGCCTCCCTACAGCAGCGGCTCTTCTCGCAGCACTCGTCTCGAAGCAGGCAACCCACAGCGACTCCCCACTCAGCAGTCTTCTCCCAGCAACACTGATATTCACGCAAGTGTAACAAGTCTCGACGCTCCGCAAGCTGTATCCTCGCTTCCTCCATCGCCGCCTCGACCGCCAGTCGTGCCGCCACGTCACGTCCTCGACCTGAGTCAGTTCCCTTCTAGCGTATCTGATACTCGCAAGTCGGAGACACTCGGCCAGCAACTGCTGCACCGGTCTGCTCTCGAACACCACTGTCACGATACGCACATGACTCAGCCGTATGACGTAACGATTGGGGAATTTAAACCTCGATAGTCGAAGAGAAAATGAAATTAAAGAAGGAAAATACACGGGGCGAGAATGGACAGAAAAAGGAGGAAAAGTAGGAACAGCAGTATTAGCATAGTGCACCACGAGTTTACCTTAGTTTTATCAGCATGGATAATAACGACAAAATTTGAAAGATTTAAACAGATTTATTTTTGAACGTAGAACACGCGAGTTAAGCACACAAAAATCTAAACGAAATGATCAAAAGGAGAACGAGTGCAATAATGAAAGGTATGCATGACATTCCTGACAAAATTCAATGCGACATGGTATTCAAAGAAAAGGGGTGTCATGCTCACCGCGAATCAAGATTAGTTATTAGCGTGAGCAAATGATTCACGGTTGCACAAAATTTAGGGCAAATACTAAATAACATGAGATCATTAAGTAATGAGGACAACGTATGACAGGGTAACATCCTTGCTCACCACAAGGTGCCAGAAACTTTAGAACAACTCGCATTACGCGCCACTCGAACTCTCGCTCTATAACCGAATAACACATTTCCGCTACGTGTATTACACCACAACATAAAACATCATTTCATAAATAGCGCGCCATCTCAAAACACTTTCCAATGTGCTGTTTTGTACCTAAACTTGCACTTTTGATCACTGCCTCAATTTCTCAACACCACAAAACACTCGAACCCCTCTGCAATGTGTCGCTGCTGTTAATTCACTGCCGGCTCCATTGTGCTGTTGATAGGGCTCAGCTGCGTACTCAGTTCACCGCTACGCAATGAAGATGCCTCTTCATCTTCCCGGCGTTGATGACAGACGCCTGGCTATCTTCCGATGTTCAATGACTTGTTGGCAGTTGCGCTTCGTTGGTGTCAGAGATTTCGACCTCGTTCTTCTGCAATTATGCTCTTGTGGTTGTCTTGATGCTGAATTGCGCAGTTACTGCCTGTTGCCTCTCTCGCTGCTCGTAGAATCCTTAACCTCTCGTAGATATCATCAGCGTCCACTCGCACAGAGGGGTTTTGTGTCTTGACGCTCCTGAAGGGGCTTATCTTGAATTGTTGATTTGCCGGGGTGTGCCGGCAATTTTGCCGGTACCCCAGCCTCGCACTCAAAATCTATGCGTCTCTCCTATTGCATCACCGAGAGAAAAATCCTCCCGATTCTTCTTGTCGCGCCCTTATATGTGTCTGGCCTGATTTCTTCCAGAACCTTCACGAATGTTCATTATTCCGAAGACAGAATTTTCGACCTGATTGGTGGAATACTTCCTTGTCCTGACGTCTCGAATTCTAATTGGAGCGTGCTCAGACACACCCACTGGCCTGATTCCTTCCAG
>JACJUY010007530.1:51114-67035 GCA_014220935.1 Platorchestia sp. MABIK
GCCTCAGTGGTCTGCTCACCCTCACCTTATTACGGCCGGTCTGCACAGCGCCAGCCTCCAGTAAAATCTTGGTGAGTTTTCTCCTGCCCATGGCGGCTGCGATGTGGAGGCAGCTGTCCCCGTTCTGGTTGTATATTACCATTTCAATTATTGCGCCAATTAGAAAATTTAACCCTGATTTGCTGCGTGAAATTCCTATATTTTACAACTCTAATTGTTGCGCCAATAAGAAGATTTAAGCTATTTGCTGTGTGAGAGAGCCCCATATGTGCAAGATAGCTGTGCCAACATAGCAAAAAAACCTTTCAATGAAAGAAGCTTATTGCTATCAATGGATAAAATGAGCAAAAAATCGTGTAGTAATTTCAAATCAAATTTCTGACCCTTCAGTGTGGAATCACTTTGTGTTTCTGCAGCTTTGCCAAGTTGCAGCTTTGATGCTGCTAGGCCAAATAACAAAAAAATTGAACTTTTTCTTTGTAACTCTTTATGGTCTTCGCAAAACAGCGTGAAGGAAAGCGACCCACCTGATCTATGCAGGCACATTTAGTTACAAATTTCATCTAAGCCTCACCAATTAAAAAAAAAGTAACGCTTACCAACAAAAAAGTCACAATGGCAAACCAGTTAATTTTCCAAAAGGAAAAGAAACACATTGATGAGCACAGAAAAATGGTACCTAAGTACTAGAAAACTACTAAAAGAATGCACTTTCTGACAATTCGAGGAACAGAATGTACTGCACGCGGGACAGTTCAGGGAAGGCTGGTGCTTGTGTGTTCGTTGAGCACGGCTGACGCGAGGCTCACCTTGTTGGTGACGTGCACATCAGCCTGCGCTGACAGCAGAATTCTGGTGACGCCAGCATGGCCGTAGCGCGCCGCCGTGTGCAGGGGAGTGTCGCCGTACTGCGGGGGGACCGATAAGTCAGATAGTCGTGGAACATCTGATTATATAGGCCGTTGTTGCTATTAATTTATTTGTCACTATACGAATCTGGTTACTAAATCGCCATTTTTGTTTGTAGCATAACGAATCTGGTTACTGAGAAATCAGGTTACTGAAGCCCATGATAGCTTAATACACTAAAGGAGAGCGTTGAACTGATGTTTGATTTTAAGTTAGCTTCTTAAATTGAGCCTGTGTGCTATAGAGTCAAAGCATTGCAAGCTTCATTTTAGAATAAGTTCGCACTCCGATAGCTCACACACAGTGTGTCCCACAAAAACCTGAACCGAGTATTTATTTTCCAGTATCAGCAATACCATCATAATCAGTAATACCTTTTCGATAGGTTAATTTTGAAGGATAATTTTGCTAGAACTTTAATGCTTATGGTATTCTTATGATGGTATTACTGATACGGGAAAATAAATACTCTGTTCGGGATTTTGTGGGACACACTCTGCTGTGATCCCCGACGACTTACTCTTATTTCAACATCGAAGTCTACTTCACACGTGGATCATCAGACACCAGAGAATATGGACCATACAAGCCTAACAATAACATTTTAGGATGTGAATAATAGAAAAAACACGAATGTTCTATAAGGGTTTCAAATTAGAAAAAGTTACATTATCTCCGAAATAAGATGCAAATGTCATACGTGGCGAACTGGCACCGAGCTGCGTAAAAATTGCTCTCATATAGGCTATTCATAGACGCTGCACGGAACCAGAGCGGAGGAAATCAAACGGAGAGTTTAATGAGAGCAGTCGCAAAGGACTTGCTGAACTGGAAAGAAAATTAAGAGACCTTTGTATAATACAGGAACTTAATTTTTTCCGTCATTATATAATAATAATATAATATATCTTGCTTATTCTCTACCAAGACCTACTGCGCCCTTACATTCCCTACCAAGACCTACTGCGCCCTCAGTGCTGTTCTTACGTTATTCTTGATGTCAGGATCACAGGCGGCCAGCAGCAGCACCCTGCAGCTCTGGTTGTGGCCGTTCTGGCAGGCGAGATGCAGGGGCGCGAAGCCTCCTTTGTTCTTGAGGTGGAGGTGCGCCCGCGCCCTGACCAGCACGGCGCAGCTCTCGCTGTAGCCCTTCCAGCACGCCTCGTGCAGCCCCGTGTTGCCGTGCTGCAACACGGTTGGCCTCAGCATTGTTGCAACACTTAAATTTCAATTTGAGGTTAACCTTAACTTTATTATTCTGTATTGTCGTCATCATTGTTGAAACACTTGAACTTAAACTTAAATTTTATCATTCCTGGATTGCCGCCAGCATTCAGCTCTTCATTTGAACTTCACGACAACTTGTGTAAGGATAACAGGAGCGAAATTTCTAAGTCTTTCTTCTTCGCCCATTTTTCTGGAACTCACGGGGCATGAAAGTGTCGAGCTTCGATCACAATTTCAAAATGATGAAATTACGGAGTTCTACACGTAACTAGATTTAGATTTCAGGGCTCGCCAAGCGAGGCACGACACTGAGGAGATCTTATGGATTGAAGATCAAAGTAAAAACTGAGACCAAAAAAGTATATTGAGCATTCGTGCTTGATCCATTCTTAAAATGCAAAAAAATTCTAGCCAGGTTCACTTAACACGTTCCTTGCGATGCGACTCATCGGGAGGTCGTCCTTCAGTTTTTTCTGCAGCGAAACGATCCATTGATGGGTCGTTTGAAAATTTGTTATATTCTTTTAAGATAATGGAATTTAATGGATCCAGTAAACATTTGGTATTTATAATCCTGCTTACAATTTTTTACTTTAAATTTGAGTTAATATTGAAGTTCAGTTTAATGTTACCTCAGAGTTGTGGGAAAATAAACATTCCCTCGTGAACTTATCAAACGCATGAATGAATTGAGTAGCTACTGCGTGTGGGGTAAATTGCGTACTCAAGTTACTCAGGAAAGATATTCACTGTCATGGCAGAGTTCCGGGCTCATGTTGTAATGTCATTCCTTGAAGCGCAGCCGCTCTTTGCACTTAATGGTAATTGGAATGAAGGATTGAAGGTATATAGTAATTGAATTGCGCACAAATTTTTCCATTCATTTAACCTTCCTTATTTAAGGGAATCCAAGGCCATTGATATGAAGGGAATTGAACTTCATGATTTTAAAAGAAATAGAACGCAGGAACAGAACTTGCTGCATGAGAAGACCATCAGAGGTGAGGACTCACGAGGGCGTCCTGGTGGTCGACGTTGGCGCCGTGCCGCAGCAGCAGCCGCAGCGCCTGCACGCGCCCCTCGCACGCCGCCCTCAGCAAGGCNGGGGGGGGGGGGGAGAGGTGTTAGATTAGCTTCTAATTTGGTTGACACGTTGACTATGTACTGATACGAAGGTGTACCACTTGGTAAATTGCTCATTTACCTACCTACCTACCGGAATATACAAATAACATTTCATCTATTTTGCTACCTTTCACGAAATAAATTTCAGAGTATAAGGTAACATGTGTTTTATGGTTCAATTGAATTCTTTTAACTTTTTAGAAAGTTCAAAAATGTATTGGAGCAGTAAAGCGGGTTTTTCAATACAACTTCAACGGGTTAAAGCCTTCCTAACCACAAGCAGCAAAGGTGTTCCAGAGAGAGGATGGAGGAAGACCTAATTTTTCATGGATATCGATCATTAAGGGAGCGGGAAATCTATGGCCAATGTTAATTCCCACACAAAATTTTGTGCAAAAAAAAGTTTCATTCAGGAATGAAACTCAAAAAGCAAGATCAAAGTTGAAGAAAAAAGTGATGGGTACTGAAAAATGGGGCAGCTGTGTCCGCTGTTCATTAGTCTGTGGCGACTATGTATTCTGAAGAACATATATGATTTTCATAATTTGGTATTAAATATGAAAATATCTGTGTTGCAATGTTCACAAGATGATACATATTATTTAGCACTCAAAAATACTAATAATGACATGCTGTTTGTGTGTGTGATAGAACGGAGACTGTATACAGCTGCAGTGCCTGCACGCAGCTGCAGCCTCGGACGCCGTCACGACACTCCGCTCGGTCGAGGGAAGCCTCACGTGGCTGCTGCTGCTGCTGCTGTGCTTTTGCTACTGTTATTTTGCTGCTTTTATATTGCTGTTGCTGCAGTGTTGTTGCTGATTCTGCTGCTGTGATGAGATGCTACTGATGTTGGTGCTGCTCCTGTGTGGTTTTTGAAAGGATGTTGTTGATTGTGCTGCTGCTATTATTGCTTTTATGCTGTTACTCCTGCGATGCTGCTGCTGTGTTGTTGCTGCTTGGATCATTGTTGCTGTGCTCGCATTGCTGTTGCTGTGATGCAGCGGTGCTTAGTACTAGTGTCTGTACGTGTGTGCACTCCATGAGCCTATGTCAGTGGGGAAACCTGGAAGATTGGATTATAGGTTAGCTTAAACCTCCCTAACAGCTACAAAAAAAGAGCGTATCGAAGAGAGGAAGGAGGAAGGCACTATTTAGTATGTATATTAGGGAATGCGGAACCTATGCAGAAGGGGCATAGAAACAGTAAGTTGGGAAAGAAGTTCATGAAATAAGATAAAAGTTAAAGAAGAAAGTAGTAGGTGCTGAAAAACAGGACAGCAGTCAACCGAAAAAAATGGTCCTTAACGTAACAATAACATTTTATTTGAACAAAATGAAGTCTTACCTAACTCTCAGCTCGGGCCCTCACATTTTCCCCCTGGGAGCGCTAATTCCCATAGATACAATAGCTGTACCCTCCCTGAGGGTTTAATTTCCTCAAACGATCCACCTTCGGCGCACTTGGAACAGGACCTGTCTTCTTCCACTTTCTGGTCACACAACCTACCGTGCTCTCACTAGCACCAAAGATCTGATATATATATACTCTTCTGTGTACATTTCCTTCGTTGAGTAGGTTGACCATACTGTCACAAAGATAATTAGATAAATTTTTTGCTCTAAAACGTTTTAAGTAGAATTATGTTGTAAGAAAATAGAGGCGCGATCGCAGGAAGTGGAAGCACGCAATCCCTAAATACTTCACGTGGAGGCCGGTCGTCATGTTCCCTATTGTCACACAAATATAGATATCTCATGACGAATCAAGTTCAAATGAACAAGAAATGCTTGTTATGCAAGATAAAATGAATGCTTTAGTTGGTACATTTTAATTATTAATGATAATTGAAAGTAAAAATGCACAGATTTTCAATTTCTTTTTAATACTATTTTTATCGAGGTCATTGCTCGAATTTCACCGTAATTTCAACGAGAAACGATAAGTAGAGTTTGAGAATTTTAAGACTCGCTATTGAGTTGAATATTTGGGCGCGCCTCTGCACGTACAATGCAAGGCGATAAACTGAGCACGAAGGCAACAGAAATAATCTGTGTACGAAGGCAGCAGAAGCTGTCCGTTATGCTTAGCTTGGCTCTAATTTCCTCCTACGTTCGAACAAGAACTGTTGAAAAGACTCGTGATTGAGGAACGGCTTAAGTATGACGGACGACAACACTCGTCTCTTCGACAGCACTCTCAATCTCGAGCGACTGGAGGCTGCTGGGAGAGTAAGACACATGCTAGGCTCCGCAAATTCTGAGAGCATCAAAACTTCTGACGGCTTCGGTTGCTTAAGCCGTTCGAGCGCACAGTTGAGCCATCGCGAGAACCAAGTCACTTCCTGATAACTCCAAAAGCCGAGCAAAGCTCTGCGCTAAGCGCGACTAGAATTCAGTGCTTAGTATCGGGGATCCAGTTCATTTTCTTGACATTGTACTGACCAAAGGCAAACAAAAGCGTCTTCGGATCTGATGTCCACGTTAGCGAAAGGAAGATTTATTCCAATCAATCAAGCCTGAGACAAATCACCTTGTACATTGGATTTTCAAATGCCTTATAACTAACACTAGGACGCCATAACGGTTACCCCCGGTCAAGTCGGTACCCATTTCCGACACCTGGTAGAGTGGGGTATTGTGACTGATTTTCCCTTTACTCAACGGGGAAAATTGCCGCGCAACGCCGAGATTCGAACCCACGACACCTTCACGGAAGAGCGCGCTCTGAACCACTCGGCTACGGTGAGCAGTAGTGCTGGAGTCCTTGGTGCTCTGCGATTTGTTCGGTTTACTTGTGTTCTGGCTGTCCAGAAATTCTGAAGCAACATGTAGACGAAACAACTTTCGCCTGACGGCATCAAAATTCATGTTTAAGAATCTCTGACACTGACACAATCCAGAGCTCGCTGAACAACAGGCGCTAGTTTGATGGGCTTGTCAGCGAACAAAATTTTCAAATTGTGTCATTCGGGAAAAACAGTTTATTGGTCCGAATAAATGCGGAACATTTTTCATCTTCTCATGTAGTTTTATTTTAGCTCACGCAAGTGCCACAGTAATTATAATGCAATTGATGAAAACTAGTTACGACTAACTAATGACATTAATTTTTTCAGGTGGTGCTCAATTAGACTGACTTGGATTCATTAGTATTCAATTTTTATTCGCATCAGCACGACACTTGCAATTAATAAAGTTTGCGTTTTCCATTGAAATTCAAAATTCCGAGTTTGCCTGGCGTTTTGGATCTTGGAAAGTCAGATATGCTAACGTACGAAAACATGTCGACATTAAACTTGCTTGTATCACCACGGCGACGCAACCCACGCGTCAGATATTTAAACAAACAAGCAGAGTAAATAAATCTCGTGAACTGCGAGAAGTGCGGGGACACTCGGTACGGAGAAATTGTGTGAGGCTGGACTTGGCAGCGCTGTGAGGCATGGTTTGTGGGTCACGTGGTCCACAAGAAAAATGGTTCACGTGTCTGGTGCAAGTCAGAGCTGCCTGAGCGTGCAGGAACAGGAAGGCCCACCGTTGCAAGGAAGATAAAATGGTTAAGCAAGAGGTTTACCCAACTCGTTCAGTTTGACTTTTACGCTCTTAAACTCTTGTGCCAAGCAGAATCTGAAGCCTGCTTCACAAATGGGAATTGGCGCGAAGCGTATCTACCATAATGATAACAAGAACAATGTATATGATTTGTTAACGCTCAGTAGAAATATGTAGACTAAGCATGGACAGCGCTGCAGGTGTAGAGACTTGAGGCCTGCCCTCCTGTCCGTCTGCCCGTCTGTTTGCTTGCCTGGCCGTCTGCCCTCCTGCCCGTCTGCCAGCCTACCCGTCTGCCCGCCTGCCACACAGCTGGAGGGACATCGAGGACCACCCAGGCCGAGAGCAGCAGAGCTCATGGAAGTGGTGCCAGAGGTTGCTGTCACTCAACTATCTTTGACGTTCTTCATGCAATTTTTGGATAATTTACCATATCATCAAAAAAGATTTGAAATGGTTTACCATGTCCCAAAAATTTTTTTTATAATTTACAAAATCCTACAGCCCACAGATACTCTTACCTAAGGATGTTTATTAATGAATAACCACTTCCGATGCCCATGAGACCAGAATCAATGGGATAAAGTACCATGCCTCATGTCGTACTGATACTTAAGAATGGTTTGCAATGATCACTTTTCTATACTCTTAGCCTCAAACTCGTCGTGAGCTGCGTAACTGGTCGCAGATTCTGAAATTCTCGGATGGCCAACCCGTTTGTGTGCACAAGCAGCATCCTTATCGCACCAAACTTGCTAGTCGTAAGTAAAACTACTCGTATTGTAAGAAACAGCAATAAGAGTAGCTATCAGAAAGTTGTAGCAATACAATTTACACATCAGGGTTAAATTCAAACAACTAAGTAGATTACGAAAATTGTTCACTTGTAATAATGTGAAGAAATGCATCATAATCTTTTTTTCAAAGTCCTTAATGAGTTTCAATACGTGGGCATGTGCAGGGCTCATGTTCATGAATTTGCAAGCCAAACTTATAAATAAATTCAAACTAAAAGAGAAGAGAAAGTAGCATATACTGTATGTAACGAATAAAAATAAGTGTGGCGCAATACTATCACACATATTTACATGTCCAAAAACTCACGAGTTTGATGAAACGATGCTAATGCTGTTTACAAAATAGAAATTTGAAGTACAAAAGAAAAATTAGCTGACAAGGCTAATTATATTGAGGGTAGACACAAGCAAGAAAAAGAGCTGCTTAACTGAAGATGAAGCACTTGAAATTATAAGCAGCAGTACTGCAAGGCAGAAAATTACTTATGTTATTACTCAACTACACTTAATTTTTTCTTCGCCAGAGGATATATAATTTTAGCCGCCCAAGTCTGTACAGCCTCCGCCCTGGGCGGCAAAAATCATAGATGCCCTGGCAAAAAAGTTAGACTGGTTTCTCAAATACAGTGGGCGATCATTATTAATTATATTGTCAATTATGACTGATCCTATATTAATTTCCTTTACAAAACATAGAACCGAGAAAAACAATTGACGCAAAATGGTAAAATTGAAAAATGTTCGCATCGAACGCCTTCATGAGCGAGCAATGGTGGAGACGAGCCAAAGAACAAGCTCAACGATCTCGCCGAGACCAGAAGCAAAATGAAACGGTAGTGGTGAGGACGTATTGTAACTCTTCGTAGTCCTCACACCTGCACTAAAACAACCATAATAATAACTGAGGCTTTGTCCAGAACAACAGGTTTTGCAAAATTTTGCATTGAATGAATGAATTTTTTTTAATGAATTCACCATGAGGTGGCATTATCCACGCGGAAATTTTTTTTCGACTCGAAAAAATCATCTTCAGTGGGATTGAGCACAAAGGCAAGCACAAGTTAAAAATTGCAGTTGACCACAAGTCATCTGTGTTGTGTCCATTTGTTTTGAAGTTATTTAAATTTACTTGTGAAGTTGGATGCACTTTGTTATTCATTAAATGTCTCTATTTTATTAATTAGGGCTGATCAGAACAGTACGTGGCTCAACGAAATATGCACGCAGAAAGAGCAGTTTAGGGTAACAGCGTTCCCTCTTTACCTAAAGTTCAACAGGTACTATCAGTCAAGTTTTCAAAAGAATTACGTGCTAGCCACCATTGAAAAATCGATCAAAATAGCTTCGACAAGCATTAGAGAGATTCGATAAAAATTTACGCTAATAAGAAGGTATCAACGAAAAATGGATCAATAGAACGGCAAGCATTAAAGAGATTTGAACGTATCCTATTTACCAGCCACTACTACTGCACCGTCCTTCTGTGACTGGGACATCATGAAGCGAGCGGAGACGTGCGGGCCCCGCTCCTCCTCCCTCCAGGCCTAGGCCCTGATTTAAAGCACCGTCTAGGCAGCGCGGTGCCCGCGGCGGAGTGTGGCAGCACGACGCAGGCCGCCCCCACCCGCCCCCAGCCCCCGGTCCGAGTGCAATTAGTGGCCGCAAGACTCGCACTAACTAAAAGAACGAAATGAACGTTCGCCTTGTTATATCAACGCTAATAAACACGCAATGACCATTGTAGAACAATATCAACGTCATAATATCTTCATTTGGATGCTAGAGTTAGTTCTCTAGACTTGCAGCAGCGTATCACAGCGGCAGTACTATATCAACAAATCTTTCCAAGTCTCGAGAACAAGGTCGAGTTTGAATGAGGCGAGCTCGAAGTTAACTTCTCACTCACTCGAGCGCTGCGTAGTGCGAGGCGGCTGTTGCGCCTCAGGCAGATCGGTTCACTCGAGAAAACCTTTGCTTAACTCGGTTTATGGTGGGTGTTCTTACTAGCATCCCAAGCGATGACATCACTGGTGCACTAACTCACGAACTTTGTAGCTGCAAACTTACGACTTTGTAGCTGCAAACTTACGACTTTGTAGCTGCAAACTTACGACTTTGTAGCTGCAAACTTACGACTTTGTAGCTGCAAACTTACGAACTTTGTAGCTGCAAACTCACGAACTTTGTAGCAGCAAACTTACGAACTTTGTGGCTGCAAACTCACGAACTTTGCAGTCGTGACCTTCGAGATGAACACGAAGGCGTCAACCTTGCGTTTGTGTCTAGCTTCATGAGCACGATCATTTCTTTACGGGACTTCATTTCTTACTCGGCGAAGGACAAAGTCTTTACTAAGCGTATTACATTACAGATCAGAGTATTCTTCTGAAAAACTTTTATTTAGAATATTGTATACAATGTGTAAGATATTTTGAACATATTCAATGGCAGTCGTCAAGCTTGCGTGGCGTCAGTTGGAATGAGTGAAAAATTGTAGATTTTCACCGATGTGTTGACAGATTTTTTAGAGTGACATTTCGAAAAATGTAAAGAACACAATACAGCAAACACAATACAGTGAACACAAACAGAGAACATATGAATAATTAACATTCAGAAACATACCAACACGATGAAATGATCATTGCTATCACCCTTTGTGTTCAGAAATTAAATATTTTCATTCATTAAATAGTGTATGAGAGATGAATATTGCGACGTATGACCCACTGTGCGGAACAGAACAGACAGGACAAAACACGCCCAAATCGTGGTTCTGTGACTGAGGCCCATTTCTCTCCGAGCTAGCCAAGCAGCATCTAGCACGCTCGCATGAGCTATCTCGCAGACCGTCTGCTAGATAGCTCATGAGAGCTTGCTAGATGCTGCTTTGCTAGCTCAGTGGGAAATGGGCCTTACAAGCACAAGGCCGCGCCGCCTCACCCCAACGATATCAGCTCGTGAAGGAGGCTTTCGTTGCGGTAATTATGCGATAGACGGAGCGATAATCTAGCGCACGACCGCTGTTAAATATACAACGCGACTAGCAATCAAGACCTGAGACCAGGTTTCCAAACAATTTACGTGGTCATGGTGGTACAACAGGCAGCGAAATTTCTTCTGATAACTTGGCTACACTACTTACTGTCTTTTGCTAAAGAACTTAAATTTGAGCTTTTATTAAATAAAATTTGAGCACTGCATGGGTGCATGGCAACTCAGGCTTGCCATTTGTTCTGTGCTCACATATATAGGAAAAAAATGTAAAATTGGACGTAGGTCTTATGTTACAGAAGAATGTCATAGAGCAAGAGCAGTGATGATGAGAAAGCTATCAGAATAAATCTGATATTTCAAAAACATCAAAATTAAGCTTATATAAGCAAAACTATTGGCAAATTGTCAAACTTGACAGGTTCTCTGCTCACATTTTCTTTTTTTACAACTCGCATGTGCATTCACAGCATCACACATACACTAAGCGTCAGCTAAAAGGCTTGATATCGCGTTGAAGCTCTTCACATTCAGGGAGCAACGCTGCGTCCGACGCGTAGATGCAAATCGTCTTCTGGGTTGGCTGTGTCATCAAGGAGGTTTAGATTTTATAGATCGTGACTTTTGCATATGAATTTCGTCGTTTATGGAGATTTGATGAGAAGGGAGCAGAAACCTCACACCTACCACTCAAATGCTGATAATTTTATGCGTGCTTTCTCTGTCGCTGAAA
This sequence comes from Platorchestia sp. MABIK, assembly GCA_014220935.1. Classification (NCBI taxonomy): domain Eukaryota; kingdom Metazoa; phylum Arthropoda; class Malacostraca; order Amphipoda; family Talitridae; genus Platorchestia; species Platorchestia sp. MABIK. The sequence goes on from JACJUY010007530.1 coordinate 62,455, forward strand.
TCAATTTCACGCCTGATTGCTGGATGGAAGAAAGACTATTGGCCGAATTTGAGGACAAAAACAACGGTGGGATGAAGCGCAAAAAGTGGCTCGGTGTCCCGCGGTGGCCTCAATACGGAATTGTGACGCAAATTAGAAGCCGCTCTCACGGCCTCCGTACAAGGCTGGAACGCGCATCTATAGCAGAGACCACAGATTCTTACTCTGCATTGCTTGAAAATTTTACAATACTTTGGCGGTGTGATGACTATATCGTGCTCAGAGTTTATCTATACGCTTTGCATTGGTTGAAAATTTTCGAGTACGTTGCTAGTATGGCGACTATATGTTGCTTAAAATCCTTTTCTACTAAGGTATTCTGCATCCCGCTGGTTGTATTATTGTGCATGACTTACGTCATTAGTAGGTTCATACTTATTTCATACACTAAAAGTCATGGTAAAGAAGCAGGAGACGTAGAGCGGGAAGGATGAATGCGTATGGGTGAATTATTCAATTCAGTTTCATTAATTCACAAGTAATCTACTCCCATATCATTACTTTTATTATGATTATTATATAAGAAAGTTTTAGCCTCCCTTTACCACGACACAGATGTTCTAAGAGAGGAAGGATGAAGGCACCATTTAGTGTGGAGTTGAGGGAACACGGAATCTATGCACAAGGTGCATAGAAACAGCAAGCTAAGAAAGAAGTTCATGAAACAAGAAAAAGTTGAAGAAGAAAGTAGTAGGTGCTGAAAAGCAGAACAGCAGTGAACCGAATAATGATGTCCGTAACAAAACAAAAACCTATTCTATTTCAACAAAAAGAGAGCCTAGCTAACCTCTAGCTCGGGCCCGCACATAGTCCCCCTGGGAGCGCTAATTCCCATACATGCAATAGTTGTATCCTCCTGAGGGGTTTACTCTCATTTCGAGCAAAGCTTTACCAGAAGTTCTTGACGCATAGTCACATGAACTTTACACCTTAACACGTTAAGTGCGGCGGGTTAAACTGAAATCAAATTTCAACCCAAATTGGATTAAAATTTTAGAGACCATTTTGAAAATAACGAACATTAAATAGATTTCGCCTTCAATTACTTTCCATTAAGCATTTATCAAAATTGAGTAAGTGACTGCTGGTCGGTCAGCAGCATCATGAAAATCCTCTCAGTGACCACCGGTGGGCCACGTCGCACTTGAAAGTGTTAATCCCATGTTAGAGCTACGGAAATAGTTCTCGAGTGCCGGAGCTTTCAACGCATCTCAAGTAATGAGCTGTGTGGCTTGTGCGCCCTTGACGCTCGCGCAGGCTGCTTCACATGAGACTCAATGACTTTCTGTGGGTCCCGATGGCTTCGGGATAAAAAGAGCCATTATCATCATTACGATCTGCCCGTCAGAGCAAGGTTGAGAGCGCCAGCGCAGTTATTGCGATGCTTAAATTGAGCATTTTCACTGGCCCAATTTTGAGCGCAAGCTTGGGGGCTGATCGCGTGGCCTGCTACTAAAATTATGATTTTTAGTTTTTTTTCAGCCTGAGGATGACGTTAGATACGTCGAAACGTTGCATTTTATAATCAGACAGAAATATAGATTAGATTAGATTATTAGTTAGTTTAAGCCTCACTATCCTCAACAAATGAGATCCAAAGAGAGGAAGGAAGATGGCACCATTTAGTATGGAGTTAAGGGAACGTGGAATCTATGCAGAAAGGGCAAAGAAACAGTAAGATGAGAAAGAAGTTCATGAAACAAGATCAAAGTTGAAGAAGTAAGTAGTAGGTGTTGAAAAAACAGGACAGCAGTGAACCGAAAAAGGTGGTCCTTAAGATAACAAAAACATCTCATTTCAACAAAAAGAAGGCCTACTTAACTCTCAGCTCGGCCCTTACATTTTCCCCAGGTGGGAGGCCTACTACCAAAATTCCTGAATGCATTCGCCGTGCACATCAGCTGAGAGAACCTTCAGAACAGCTCTGTGCACTCTGTGTCCTCTCGCTCTCATCAACTGACGTCACGATCGATGACTATCTATGTACTTGAGAACGAAATAGTTCACACAAATCGAAAGAATGGATTTTTTCATGGACCGACTCGAGAAAGATTTGTTTCGGAATTGATTTTTTCTCAGAAGAATAATTCGATAGAAAGTTGAGAAAACCGGCTCAGAAAACACTTTCAACCTTAAGTAAAAGGTATGCATGAGTATGAAGAGAGCAAGTCGTGATGTTCGTGTCAGGCGGTGGTGCGCCAACTCTAAATTTCTATCATCAAATGCTGGGCACTTCCCTCCCTCCCTCACCGTGCCCAATTCGATGGCACGCTATTCCGTCACACACCCCGAGAGTTTCCCCCTCCATCAATTCAATTCCTCCCGCTGAAGCCGAGCTCTTGAGTTTCGAGCACTTCTTCATGAATAAAATTTTATTTGGCTCAACAGGAGTTGAAGTAACTGGAATATTTTGAGACGACGTTTGGCTGAGAGGATTCGAAGGCTCTTCTTGGTTTTCCTTCGATCTTGAAGGTTGTCTGATTTTAGCACATAGTTGATATGTTTACTGTCAGACGTTCTGACGTGGACTGCCTCCGCTGTGTCTTTCTTCTCCTTTATGGAGGCTTCTCCCTCCGCTCGATGGTGAGAAAAGGTCTAGACAACCCACAGGTAGTGAGGAGATCGTACAAAAGAATACAGATTTGAAAAAGAAAATAGAATCGGCTAATTTACTACGATAGGAATGCGAAGACTCAAATAGGGGAAGACCAGAATCAACGAAATGCGAATATGAAGTTGGAATCAAGATATCACGTATAGGAAGGAGTAAGAGATTACGAATTTTGGGAGACACTGGCACAAATTTTCAAATCATTGAAACTAAACTATTTTGTATACAGTAGAAATAGGAAGGAGTCAGTGCGATAGTAAAGACGTTACCGATATAGCTTTATTATGTTGGACGAGCCCCATCAAGGAAAAACAACCTGTTGCTCAAAAATAAATAAAAAGTATAGTTTTAAAATGAAAGAGTAGGGGGAAGCTTTGAATTGTGGCTCTACATATACGGCTCCTAGAAACATACGGGAAAAACGGCATCAAAGTTTGGCGACTTTGATACCTGTACATCTCAGCTCAACTTTCATTGATTTTCGGCCATTGTGTCACTCTTTCTGTACCTGCGACTCGCATTCCAGACAGAGGAAAGTTTGGAGACGACCGTGATAATCAAAGTGTTTTTGCTAATTATGATTCTTCAGTCTCATAAATAAAATAAAAATTTTTTGAAGACGGGCTACGAGACGAGCTTTTCTCTTCATTTTTAACTTGCAAGTGTGAGGGACTTGCATGCAGACTACCCATAAGAACAGATTTTAGACGACTGAATATCTATTATCAGTTAAAACTTTAACGAGAAATAATAAAATCTTTCTGAACATCGAGGAACATTTTAAGTAACGGCTCTCAAGTGAAAAATTTTGGAACACGTATCGAAGATTACTTTAGGTAATATTTTCCTAAAATAAATTTTTTCTAGCTGTATTTTGCAGGGTGCCAATGTAAATCTGGGGAGAAGTAGTTATAAATCTCTGAACTCAGATGCAAACATTACGTTCCACGTTGCACCGCGTGCATCATTATCAGAGTTTACTCATCAAAACTTTCTTTTTATGAAGCCACGCAGAAGTTATGTAACCTTGAGTTCTCACTTTCTCAGAATTATTGACCATTTCGATTGATCTTTTTCTGAAACATCGACACATAAATTCTGAAACATCGACACATTCTGAAACATAGTTCATCTGAACTTGCTTATCAATGAAGCCCGTTGGAGATTTTAAGTCATAGTGCGCAACTGCAGCCACACCATAATCCAGTCTGGATTTTAGCACCTGCAGTAGACTCTTACTTTTTTTTTGAAGTACCGCGTGAAAAAGCTATAAAAATTGCGCACAAATGGTAATTAACAAATAAATCTACTGTTAAAAATTTTTCATAAGAATAATTGAAAATTTAGTCAGAAACCTTACAATTTTCATTCTACCTTTTATTTCTTGTGTCAAGCCACTGGTTTCTTGGTCGCCGCGATACGAGTCGTTTATTCTGCATTTTATAAGTTGCCAGGAGTAAATCATCATGTTAAATCCTTCTGACAAGGACTGCCGATATATTAAGTCGTGATGCCATTTTCGCGAGTTCATGCAAGAATTTTTTGCAACCTCCTTTTGACGTCGCATTGAACAACATATTTGGTCGTCCGGATTTTACCTTCGATAATCTGTGAAGAACTTGCTCTGCCCGCACGGTAGCGCTCTCGCACATTGAGAACTATTGTCTGTGCTCGCCATCAACATTACCATCAGCTAGTACATGCAAACTTCAAGGCCACGTCAGCTCCCGTGGTTCTCCACTGACTCCATTGCAGAACAAGTGTTGGCTCTGCCCGTTCTCAGCACGCAAACTAAAAAGCAAACATAATTTGCAATGCGGTGCACAAAAACTCGAGTGAACACGTCTTTTGTAACAAGTTTGAAGGTTTGCGCTTGAATTTGGTTAGCGAATGTTAATGGCGAACCTGGAATGCGTTAATTTATCGAGAAA
>JACJUY010007531.1:11653-36928 GCA_014220935.1 Platorchestia sp. MABIK
TAGAAAATTTAGGTTGAAGTGACCGCCATGAAGTGACTTCGGAACCAAGTTGTCCGAGATGTCCCCTTCAGGCGGACTCTACCTCACCATAATACCAAAAGACCTGCGCAGGTGTGCGTAAAAAAAAGCAAACAAATTAATACCCGTAACTGGGCTTACCAAATGAAATTCAAACTCATTAGTTGTGTTCAACTGATTAGGAAGTGCGCAGCGCTCACACAATTGACACTTTATGTTACATTAAGGATTATTGATTTACTCAATACAAGCTGAGAGTGCGACCAGTGCCTCTAACCAATAAAATGACTTTTTTCTGTCAAAGAAATGCTGCTGCACGTATGGAACACACAACTATTAAGTTTAAATTTATACTAAGATTGATCATTAATTTTCGTCGTCGTACTCCCACAAATCTTTCCAGGTTTGGCCTGATGAGAATTTTTTACACGTGTCGGGCGTCGATCAAAGCTTGACATTATTTCTCTCAACCGCGAAGTCAATTCTATTAAAAATATCGAGAACTTTCAGGATGATTAGATTTAGATATTTTCTCCCGACAAAAGTTGATCCAAAAATTTTTTCGACCACGAACCAATCTAAATTTTTCTCCGTTAAATGCTAATTGGTTAATTTCACCTACAATGAATTAATTGGGTAACTTTTCCAGCCATGAACCAATTCGTTCATTTCTCCGGCCATGATTGTATCCAATATTGCTCCTCAGCCATGAACGCTTTATTTAGAGTTTGGTTACGAGGAATCCGTCAATTCCTTCAGAAATAAACTATTCGTAAATTTCTTAGGAACAAATTTCTCGAAAACAAACTCCCATGAATAAACGAACTGTCAATCCTTTATGAATAAACAATCTGTTAGTTTCCTTCGAATGAATGATTTATTCATTTGTCGTTTTCTAGAGAACTTACAAAGGAATCTGTCGGTTTTCGAGGTTCGGGTCTCGTCCCGATATATATCAACCCTGAGGTCCTAAAGTGTCCAATCAGAATTGGTTCTAGAGTTCGTACGCCTCTCACGAGAAGGGTTGGGGGAGTAGTGACACTCAGCTCGCGATGCTTCTTTATTAGAAAGATGTGCTGAGATATACAAAGAACGGTATACGGGCGGGGCACCGCCCAGCACCGCTGTGTTGGCACACGCCGCAGACTCGGCGGTGACTCTCTGACTATTTCTGCCTGACTCTCTCTGACTACAGCTCATTATATACGTAACCGTATCTTAGGTGGGCTTTCCCATATTGATAATAATAACACAAGAAAGTCCAACCCGACAAATCGAACTCGATTCCGTTAACTGATTCATCAATTTCTCCACGCAAAAGCAGTCTCAATCCATCAACGCATCAAAAATAATCCGGTTTTTATCGGGAGTTGTCTTTCCTGAACCAGTTTATCAGAAAAGTTGTAATTTCTAACCCCATTTACCCAGGAACTTAACTTTATTGAGCCCGTTTCTCTAAGATGTGGTCCTTACTGAGCTAGTATATCTAGGATGTTGTCTTTAATGAGCTCGTTTACCTAGGAAAGTGTCTTCACTGAGCCCGTTTTTTAATGAAGTTGTTTTCACTAAGTTCGTTTATCTAGTGAGTTGTCGTTAGTGAACTCGTTCATCCAAGATGATGTCTATTCAGCTCGTTTTCCAGTGAATTGTTTTTACTGAGCACGTTTATTCAGGAAGTTATCGACGCAGAAATAAGCTCAGTAATAATCACAACATCAATTATCTGACTCGTACAAACAATAACCCGGTCACAGTTCCGACCATTCGGAATCGCACCAACTATAGTCAAACATGCAACGTCGAGAAAATCAGAACGTAAAGTTCACAATGCCCCACGAAAGAAATATAAATTTTAAGCGAGCATTCAACTCAAGTCACAAGATACGGCAACAATTTATGAGATGGCCTAAAGTACCATTGAATACTTTGACAGCGACGTGACCCACCGATGATACCTGAGGAGAATTTCATATTGCTGCAGTCCGACCAATATAGTCACAAACTCAATTTTCACAAACAATGAATGTTAAATGAATGTACAAGCTCTTTGATGTTCGCTATTTTCAAAATTCATTTCTTCAATCAATTCAGATTTCGGTTCAATATTGAACTTTGGTTTAACTTGCCGCAGTTAAAATGTTAATTTATATCGTATGAGATCGACTTCTTAAAACCAATAACTAACGACGCTAGAGAAATGCACTTGCATCTTTTACATCCATCAGGTTTCTTACGAAATACCTGGTGGTCGAATTTTATTGAAGAATAATATAATTTTTTATCATTTTGAATGTCATTAGTTTCCAATTTAATATGTACATACCCACTATTGAAGAAAAAAGATCACTCGATACTCGGACTAATGTACTAAAATGTGTCCAAGTCTCATTTACGAGAATTTCTTGCTGAATAAATCTCCAAACAACCAATAAGATGATAACATCATGATTAATACAGTATGTAGATTATTCTTTACATTGTATTTTCATAGGTGTCAATAAACGTGAATAAGATCTGGCCAGCATCTTCTTTAATTTAAAATACTGAGATTCGAATCTAGCAAATTGCCGCGTGGATTTTCGTAACCAGAAAAAACTCACACGACCACTACAGGCTATCAACTCAGGGTGAAAACATTCTTGAAAAATGAATGAAAGGTCTTTTGCGTAGTGTTACCCCCCTCCCCTACAATTCAAATACTTGTTTATATATATCTACACGGAATGGTCTTCATTACAAACAAGACTGCTGCCACTCTCCCACTCTGGCAGAAAAGCAAAAGACTTTCTTTGTCATCATAGCCAATAAACTTTGTATGATCCCCAATCGCTCTAATCTGTTTCACTTTCTGCTGGTCCAATAACTAATGCACGTAGATTCTGATCACGGCATAAAATGTGAACATTAACTTGGAAATAGTCATTTAAACACGGAATTTACTTTTACATTGATATGAACTTCTTAAACTTTTGCTTTGCGAGTGCATTGACTTCGATAAAACATACAAGCTATAGGGAAGGGTGTCTGCCAACATTGCATCAAAATGTGGTCTGCCAAATTTAAGGCAACACTTCAGTTAAGTTTCATCAACGAAGGCTACTTTTCGTATAAGAAGACAGGTTTCTGTCGCCTGCCTACATTCAACTTATAAAATACCTTTTAACAAGGGAAAACGAACTTTTAGCTCAATGTAAGTAAAAGTTATTTCATATGGTCTCTGAAACTGCGCACGGGTCTTTTCTATTTAGCCGCCGTCATAAATTAACCATACGCTATAAGGGCCTTGACAGACTCGTACTTTCTGACAAATGTAAAGAAACGTCAAGCGTACCTAGCCCTCCTTTGCGAAGAGCGAACACTTAGAGAAATATAAAACAGATTCAGAAAATATGTCTTAGGATATCTTAGGTTAAGATTTCTTAGGTTAGGATAGGTAATGTAAGGATAGGATAGGTTGAGATATCTTAGGTTAGAATAGGATAGGTAATGTTGACGGAATTTTATCACGGGTCCAGTTTTTTTAGTTTGACATATTATCAGGAGCGGTTCGGTTAGGGTAGGATAGGTTAGAATATCTTGGGATGGGTTAGGTTAGAATAGGGTGTGCTTGAATAGGTAGGGCAGGGATGACAGGGTCCACCTAGTTTAACAATGACATTGTCCGTGGAATTTCGACGGGTCCTGCTAGTCTTTTATATTCCATCAAGTGTGTAACGCGTAGTGCAGCCACTAAATAAATTTGCTTACTTATTTATTGTGTTTTAACTTTCTCACAGACATACCTATTGCTTATACTCGATGTCGAGCACTTTAACCCTTTCGGTACTGACGGCTACTCCAGTGCCTAGTTGGCAATCGCTTCCAGTTTTGGATATTTATTTTGGATATTTTGGAGTAAATTACAAAATTAGGAAAATTACCAGGATTCATGAAAAAGTTTTTACACTTTTCCAGAAGCCTGCACGCGTAAATTACCATAGGTTACCTCTAAGTTCATGCCACAGGCTCCGTGCAACACATTCAATAACCTTTATATTTAACTTAAGCAAGTTTTTTCTGAACTCCGTTTATTTTTGATAAATTTGGGCAAAAATTGATGAATAATTTTTTCGTAAATGAAAAACTTTATTATCAACTTCGAAAATTTCGGTCGCCAAGCATAGAGCTTTGAAGATTCAAGAAATTTAAAAATTAAAATAAAGAAGTAGGCACTTGCTTAAGCTAGAAGCACCCACATTAAACAATTTCACTGACAATCCAGGGTAATGACAACTTTTCCCCTGGAAGTTTTTCTCCAAACCATCTGAATTATCCTACCGTAAGGGTTAAGTAATGCATTTACTGATGCTTCTAAGTTTCTGGGAACACTCATGACCTTATACGTGAAAAGTGTTGAATTATTTCATAACACAGTTTCTAAAATAGAATGCTTCGATTGAACCCAGAAACTGTTCGTTTCACATATGGCAATAAAATTTATGAAATTTTTTTCGGAGAAATTAATCTCCTAAATTATTCTTGACAGAAAGCTTAGTCTCTTCATGAGAAGGGGCAGAGCGTCTATCAAAGTGGCTTATTGTTTGCTTGAAGATATCTGATCGGTTGCTTCAGGGGCTCATAGATACGAGTTCCGCTGGTACTCAAACTTTGACTAATTTCTTTAAAAATTTTGAAAAGAGATAATATACGTCGGCAATCGAATTTGTTATCTTGGGGGGTTAGTGAATTTCCCCCACTGTCACACACCTCAATCTCTGTGCAGTTGCAACTTCAAATTAGTCTCAAAATGAAGCTTGAACAAATTTTGAATGAACGAAATACTACTGTGATTTTTGGCATCCTGGAGAATTAAAAACTTCATTAGGATCATAATTTCAAGTTATTACGAGCAAAAGCTTGGCAATAAAAATGTGTTCACTTGAGTGCTTTCAAAAAGTGTTCCGAGAGTGGTCTCAAAACGGCCCTTCAGAATCCTGGTCATTGCGAAAGTGCTCCCGAACTATCGAATAGAGCCACGACAGACAACAGTCTGCGTGGGCTTAGAAATGTATCTTGATCCTCATGCCAACTTCATGCAGTGAGGTAGTTGTTCACGCAGAACTGTGTGAAATTATAAGACCCCCACGTAAGCACGAACTTAATTCTCATAAAAAGGAATATATTTCTTCTTATGCCACTACTTCTCCGACAATTTTAAACAATTATCTCAATCAATCTTAGTGGTAATGGTCAGAAAATAAAACTCGAAGTCAGCAGATAAATTTATGCAAATCGGTTACTGAACAAAGACACCGATTGAAAACAATTTCAAAGAAAAAGTGCATTAAGAATCATCATCCAAATCATGCAAATACGTAACAACATCTGTCGTTAATGGTTATTTTTCCAATTGCTTTTTTCAGATGTGTCCAAGAAGTCGCTGAGTGATACCGAGCTTAGCAGGCGTTCAGTGTGTACGACAATTGGAAGCCTTCGTTGTTGCTGTCGCCCGTCAAAACCTCACCGCTGTCGCTAATGAAGTTTATTTTGTACGGTGTAAGGGACGCTGTGGAGAGAAATTCAACAAAATAGTCACAGATGGAGCAAAACATTTCCTGGCAAGACGATGGAAAAATGTCTTCGGTACTCGAGAAAAAATGTTCCATGCGCTTGAAAAACAATTAGGCTGTCGATATATAATTCAGATTATTAAAAGTTATACCAATGAAACTAGCAGTTGCTGAGAAAGTGCATGCATATATTACATATTAAACAATAAAGCAACGAAAATGATGTGCTATTATTGAAGATATTTTTGATTCGGAAGGAAACCTAAAAAAATTTCAATGGAATGAATAAAATGCAATAATGTGTTTCGTTTGCTGTGAATGATGATTGCTTTCAACAATTTGTTCTTGAATGCTGTAGAATAATTTAATCTTGATATCTTTTCCTGTGTTTTTCAAAATGATAATCTTCGTGACACTAAACTCAATTTTCTGGTGCTTATCATCACTCAGTCAGGATGGAAGCAAAATTACTCGACGAAATGGTTAGAAAATTTCCAAATGAGCTATTAAGGTAAATCAGGTTCACAAGTTACGAAATTATATTTAGACTAGTGTCATTTTGTGATCACAAATTAAAAAAAAATTCGTCGAACTCTGTTCAAATGTTAGCATACTCTGACGGCAACGCACATCATCACTGAACAAGTTGTAGCTACTTTTGCTCAGAGTTGTATGGACGTAGTTACGATCAATTGCATCCAAGACTTTACATCATTTATCTCGTAAAACAAAAATAAAAGATATAGCAACTCTGCAGTAAAGTAAAGTTATTTTTTATTAGAATGCAACTCTTTAAGATAAAAACTGGCGAGACCGCGAAAAAGTTCCCCTAACAGCAGCGGGAATGTGTTACAGAGCCTGTCCTGACTAGTTTAATCACACACACATCCTGAATCCATTTCATTCCATTGTCTGCTGCGAATTTTACTGGATGCTAGTCGCACCAGAGAAATTATGCGAAATTCTAACAGTGATTGGCGCACGTGCAGTGAAACCAAGTGTAGTTACTTTTGATAAAAACAACTCAGCATTTAACGGAAGTTCTGTTACCAATGCTGGCAATTATTCAGTATTTAACTGAATTCCAATAATCAATGTTTACAATTATTCACGATTTAACTGAAGTTCGGTTTCTAATGCTAGCAATAATTCCTGATTGAACGGAAGTTCATTTCCCAATTTGACTAATTATTCAGGACTCACTTATTGCCCCAGGGAACGAAAGTCCACAGAAGCGATCCGCCGTTGTAGGTTTGGGATCAGCAAAGTTGGAGTTGTCAAGGATGGTGCTGCTTGGAATGAGAAGGTAATCTGCGGTGCAGGCTGAGCCAACCAAAGGAGTGCCAGCCGTACCTGTGAAAGGAAACAAACAGACAAAGAAGAGAAGCAGCCCATTTTCAAAAACCTCATCATGTAGCATGAGGGTTAGTGAGTAAATTTTTTCTACTTGTAGAAGCTAAGGTTAAGTAATGAATTTTTAACTAATAAATTTAAGGCTACAGGGGTTTAAAAATATATTTCTGTTGCACTTCATCAATGACTTTCTTTCTGAGCGACCTAGCGCTTATATTGGATAAAGTAAAACTTTCATCATACGAGTGAGGTTCAAGTTTTCATCAGCATAATCATCAAGATTCAATATAAAAAAGCCCTACGTATTTTTGGAGTCGCGCTGAAGAAGTTGGTACCGCTTGCCGACTTCAATTCCGCTAGTAAACTCATCTGTTTGTGCCACTTCATACCAATGGGAGGTTTTACTTTTTTCGGATCATGCAAGAAGTTTCAGCAGCTTTGAGTTCCTCTAGTCCCGCTAACTTAATACTTTATTCATTGCATACCCTAAAAAAACGGTTTGTGAATTTATCAACAGCCATGTTAGGGCCTAACTAACATTGTGTGGATTTTTATCTACCATTCACCATTAGATATATTCTAATTAACACTAATTCCTACAGAGAGAAATAACAATTTTGCAGCTACCTATTTTTAAACTAACCAGATGGCTAATTTACCCGATGTCTGTTTAGCTCATGCGCTTTCTGCGGTGAAGTGCAAAGACCTCTGTAGAGCCGTAGCTTGAAAGGGCATTGAAAGTCTTACCAGGTGATAATGCTGTAGGGTGACGACTCAGGGAGAGCCATCAGAAGTACAAAACCAGCATGTAGTCATAACTTGATAGAGCATAAAAAGACTCACCAGGGGCTATTGCTTGAGGGTCGTCACTCAGGGAGAACGAAGAGCCGGGGGCCTGGGTGTAAGTTACACTGCAGTAGCCAGACAGCGCCGCGATGCATATACCATACGACTGATCAGCGAGCTGACGAGTTCCTGGTCGAGCAAGAAAAAAAGTTTATCTTTAATAAATTTTATCCACAGGTAATCATTTGTGTTTGATACATCTTTACAAAAAGACCCTTATAGTAGTCACTCTACCTACTTTACCTTGAAGACCATTTAAATGATCCAGAACACATGTAATATCCTTCCAAACTTGTGAATAGCGTTACATTGAAAGCAATTTCACTGGTTGTGAAGAGTTGTTTTGTCTGTTCAATCTCTTACGAATACAACTGCTTTAAACTTCATTTCATGAGCCTGCTAAATGTTTCGCTAATTTCATTTTCTCCATCTTTTGCAGATGCTGCAACTAGGTGTGACCGACACGTTATACACGCTTATTAAATTTCAAAAATAAAACCACGATAGAAAAACATTAAACCTCATTAGCATTGAGTTAATTAATTTACATTGCAATTAAAATATGAAATCATCAAGCACACATCTGTTACAGCAATTGAAACTTCCTCACGCTTAACAAACAGGAGAAACGTCTAATTTTATTGAGGTTACAGATTTTTTTTAACTTGTAACACAGTTTCCCCAAGCTCTACTTTTTTTCTCTTATTTTTACCCTTCAGAACAATTACTGAACAATTACTGAATTACTGAAGTACAATTACTAACATTTTCTAATATCTGAGCATGCTGGTGGATTGGATCATTATTTTTCGCTGTAAAAGTCGGAGCTGCAACAGTGTTAATTCACAGAAGCATTTCAAGTGATTCAGTATCCCTTCTTAAGACGAGTTAGGTTCCTTTACATTCGAAATTTATGTGTTGCTGAAGATTATGATTCTGAGATAGGAAAAAAAACAAGTAGCAGGTAGAATTTATTTTTGCAGACATGAAATTATTGGGTGGTTGCTGCAAAACCAAACTCGTCATGGAGACCATATATAGATCAAAATTCATGGAGAAATTCCTGAAAGGCTGGGACATCAGTTTCAACTAAGAATACACGTAATACCCTCAACTAAAAATCTCAGCTAAGAAAACTCTCAACTTCAGATCCCAACAGTTAAGTTCTATAAGTTTTTCATGGGTAAAAGCAACGATAAATCGGATCGCACGATTGATCTTTTACCTAAATATTGTTCCGCCTTAACATTAACATGAATGAAATGTTACTGGCGGGTAAACCATTGCAGATCCACAACCATTCATGAATAAATAAGATTTATGAAATGTTTTTAGCTATTTAATTTCTGCATTTACACAATTATTCATGATTAAATTACAAAAAGCTTAGCAACTGCACATGCACAACCATTCATGAACAGCTTACCAGAGGCTTAGCTTCTGATAGCATGCAAAAATTCATGACCGTTTTACAAAAAGCTTAGATTCTGCCCATACGCAAACATTCATGGATTTTGACCAAGAAGATGTATCTGTTAGTATCTGTTTATACAAAAACACTCATAAATAGTCGCATGTAACGAGTGAATTGGCTGTTCAACAATCGAACTAAATCGTAAATAGATGGTGAATCCCATGGGTAATTTTGTATCATGTTATTGATCTCACCGAGGACGGAGGACGGGTTGTAGTTGAAGCTGGAGATGGTGCCGGTGGGAGTTCGGTAGTACTGAAGGCAGCCAGATGGAGCTGTGGTTTCGAATCAACAATGGTATCGAATTAGAATGGTATGCTTAGTTTTCTACTCACGTCTTAGAGCTCATTAATTAGAGAAACGACTTGGATGATTTGACTCAATCGGAGAAGAATATCAGTTTTTATACAAGGTGCAACAGTCATTCCTGTATTTTAAGCCTCTACAGCTTTTTGGAAATGCAAGTTTGACTGCTGCACCCTGTTTTTATGTATCAGGTATCAATTTTTATTTCAGAAATTTAGATTTTATATCCTATATTTTAAATTTTTCTGTCTATACATCGAGCAGTGTTCGCAGAGGATGCGTCATATATAGCAATGAGTTATCAAAATTCGAAAAGCAATTTATTTCATAATTTAATTTCTAATTATTCCAAAGGTGTTTCTATACTTCACGACGTCTGTCTAAAATACTCAGCACATCTTCGAAAATGAACTTCAAAGTTTCGTCGAAACAGCAATGAATTTGATAGTTTGGTCTGCGTTTCTCCACCGTATATTCAAATAGAGAACTTGTGATAACATTAAACTCCAAAATAGGTCCTAACACAGCTCAAAATTTACACCCAACGTCTTGATGACCAAACAAAGCGAACAATTTGAACGAGTGCAGTGCACGCACCCCTGTCGGCTGAGTTGCAAGCGATCTGGGTGACTTTAATATCCCACTTCTCGCCCACAGACTTGGTCACCACGTCTATGTCAACGTTAGAGCCGGGGGTCACATCCACGTACACTGAAAGAATGTACTAAATTAAGTTTCCAGTGTACGCAACAGGAGAAATTTATAAAATCATGTTAACATCGAGCATGCGCATAAATAATGTAATTCAGACCATATTCGATCACTGTTACTGAACACTGCATGAATAAGTTTCACAGGATTCATACCGTGTGCGAGCTGTCCTCAATGCTTCGCTAGATTCTCTGCAGTTTGTAATTTGTATCATCTAATAAAAAGAAAGATGTCTTACTGAACAAGTCAAAATCTGAATAAAATGCAAGTCAAATGCTAGATCAGATAACTTCACTAAGTGTAAGAACACTTTACGTTACATATTTCATCTATGTTATAAACACCTCATGTGTATGAAAGACCTGTTGAAGGATGATGTTGAATTTGACTGAAAGACAGTCACTTTTTTATGCATGTTTAGAGTAAAAAATTTCCTACATGTCACTTGATGAACATGCGTGAGATGGATCTACTCTTATTTATAAATGTCGATTGGCAAACAATTTCGTGTAAATCGCGAAATAAAGCGTTTACTCCATAAGTGTCAGTACTAAAGTTCCAACACTTTTCAAAGAACAGAATTGCACTAAAACCTCACTGAATTTTGGAGAAAACGTTGCACGTTACAGCCTCATAATTTTCACGTACCGCTAGTTTTGAAGCATAGTCGTAGCCATCATCACAATGCAGTTCAAATTGTGGGAATGGAAATTACTTCAAATAATTTGAACAAGAATGGCAATGAACCGTATTCCTAAGTGCATTCCTATGTTGAATACAAGTATTAAGTTGTCTCTCACGATGTTGTCCTGCGTTCTTGCCGCAGATTTTAGGGATGTTAGATCCTGACACCTCCAGGTAGTCGAGGCACACTCCCTCGTTGTCCGGGTTCGCTAAGGTAAGCTCGTTGAAATCGAGACGCAACTGGCAAGTGTTGCTCCCTGTAGTGACAGTCGCGGCACAAGCCCCGAGAGCTGCGGTTTCAGCGCTCGGGTATTTCGGGTTCCTAAACGTGAACTCTTGGGCGGAGGTTTTTCCGTTGCATTGTGTCAGGGTGGCCCTAGTGGAAGCTGTAATAAATAAAATGACAGATGTTTAGCCCTTGCTTTTCACAAAGAACAATTTTTAAAATTTTCTTTCTCGAGATTTTCAGATTACAGCTAACATTTAAAACACGTTCAAGATATATTTTCATGCAATTGAAACTAAGATTTGAACTGAAATAAAGCGCACATGTCAGGATATCTTAAATAAAGATTAAACCAATTCTTGTGGGTGACCCGAAGTACAGGTATGAGAAACAAATACAGTAACAAAAAACGATAGTTCTTAACCTTTAAGTAAATGCACGTCTCTTTAACAACAATTCAGCAGTCAAACATAGCAACCTAGATGCGTGGGTAAGAATTGAAATTCGTTTTGAATTTTTTTAAGTTGTCATTGAAATTCTTCTTGTCATACACAACTGATTTCAACACGCTTAAACACCCTCAACATTAGCTCCTTAAGATAGCTTCAGCGCTGGAAAAACCTGCGGGGGGTAAACTTGTAGAACAATTCTTCAACATGAATCAATGCCTATATTTAATGCAAATGCCACCATTTCTACACAGGAATGCTTACATTAACTGTGTCGGTAACCATGTGAACACGTTTATCTACATATAAAATTATAATTTCTTTTTCTTAAACCAAAAATTGAACGTACATGTCCCCTACTCTTGATGATGAAGTTTGACTTTGGTGAATAGTTTGTGCAAGCCATATTCATCCACCTGCTTCGGCGCGCTCTCAATCCTCGCTAAGAATTAATGGAAATAATTACTCTGAACAATCAAAGTTTCAGTTATCATATGCTCGTTTCCCAGGTGAGTATCTGGAAGAGAAAACATTCTCTCAGATTCATTACTTGATGTTTTAAGAAGAACTATTATGTGTCACATAAGGAGTTACTCTGATCAGTTTAGAATTCTGTGCAAAGATGTTCGTTAACACGCGTTACATTTCAAGGGTGAACACTCCTCTTAAATTCATTATTTACTATTTCCAGGAACACGCATCGGACATTATAGAAGGAATTACTCAGGATTATAGAACTAGAGGATATATTTTGCAATAGGCATTTCATGGGAAAATATCCCCTTAGGTTCATTACTAAGCGACTTCAATTAAAGTAGATACTCACGGTCGACACAGCACACTCCGAGGTTCAGCCAGGCACATCTGCCATCAGCACTGTGTCCTCGAAAGCCGCAGTTGAAGCTAGAGCGACATGTTCCTGTTCTTCCAGACGTGCCCGTGCACGGTTCCGGAGCTATCGAGATGAACACTGCCCAAATGGAATGAGTATTAATTCTGGTTACCTTAAAATTCGAGGAAATGCTTATAGATATGGAGGAATGTGCGTTATAATTAGAGTTGATGAAAATACGAGGGAATGCGCAATAGGTCAACTACGTAGACCTCCGTCCTTTGTAATAAATTAAGAAACAACTGCAGAATATCAACGCCATGGGTGCAGACGGTCACCGAGCGAAGGTTTCAAGTTTTAGTGGCGTTTGAAATTTTTCATGCATTTTTGGTTGGCAAAGCTTTACAAGTTAAAAATTATAACTAGCGCACATGCTCTAGCTACCACATATAAGTACGATGACCAGTTAAAAAATAAACACATGTGTACAAAGCAGTTGTAAAATAACTCAAGATAACATAAACATTCGAGGAAACATAACGTTTTTTTAATGTTAACTTGCCTTCTTCGAAGTAACTTGTTTTCTTCAAGTTATCATCTTTTCTTAATGTTAACTGATTTTCATTCAGTCACTTTTTTTTCGAGTTACCTTGTTTTCTTTGAGTGAACTGGCTTTCTTCAAGTTACTTGTTTTCTTCAAATTAACTTGTTGCACGGTAGCAAGTGAAGCCCACAAGCGATAATATAATCGACTTGGAAGACATAATCGCATGAGACACTCAACATATTGAGATACAAATTAATCACCTTATTTAAATAATTCGGCTCGTGGTTTTGAGTGATGAAGACTGGGAATAACTGAAACTTACATTTATCGGTATAAGTTCAGGGCCGCATGAGATTTTGTCGCATACATAACTAAAAAATTAACTGTACAGTAACCGGGAAACTTCCTCGTAAACACTTCCACGATGCGACGCTGCACATCGTGCATCGTAGCAATTACATCCCCGGCTGTGATATTGTTCAATATCCTGACTGGCAGTTCCAAAAGGAAGCTTTTCTAATTGCTATATGCGTGGACATTTTCTCTCATCAATAGAACAGTCAATTATCTCAAGGCTCGTTGAAAAGAAGGCGTTCCTAGCTCCCACAGCCGTTCGAGAGCTATTCAAAATTTTGGACTTTGTTAGTCTAGTCTCTATAGGGAAAAAATCGGACAAATCATAAGAAATATTATTTATAACGTTTGGTGCTAGAATGCTCTAAGGTTATGGGAAAACTGTGAAAATATACATCTTGTCATCCCGTGACGTGAATACGACACACTTGATCACGAATGTGTACATGTATATGTTCATTGCTCAGGAGTAGTAAAATAAAAGGGTCGACTATCTTGCAGCGGTTGAGTGAAGGACACAATAGGCTTTTCATGGATTTATACATCGAATCTTTTGCCGTCAAAGCAAAAGCTCGAAAACAATATTTTCAAGAGACACTGATGGAATATGTGGAAATGGCAGTAAAAGCCAAAGTATTTCTTCTCCCTTAAAGTGCTTAGTAACTCCAGTACACTCTCCCTCTCACTGCCACCGTCTGCCACCTCAGTAGAAAAATGCGTAAGGTAGTGTTATGATTTACTTTTCGAAAGTGAATGCAGCATTTTTATTTCGAAAATAAGTGCTTAACTAAGACCGTCTATATTAATTTATGAGTCACTCGAAGTTTTCGAGCAGAAACTTCGAACTATTATGTGAACAGCAGAAGGAAAGAACCTGAATTTTATCAACTGAAAATAACACCGTACATATTCCTTAGAACCCCTTTTATTATGGGCTGAGTTGATTTTTTTCATTTTTAGTTTCGAATTAATGAAAAAGTGGCTGAAAATTTTTGCTCCTGCTATGTAAAGGACGACCGTTTCCGGACAAGTCAAAAAAATTATTAATGCCTTTTGATGGTATTTACTATGCGGTGACACTATTTCAAGGAGAGATATCGAGGTAAACTACGACCACTGGAGGAAAAGAAGCTCATGCCGAGAAGTTTTCAAAGATTTTCACGAATACGTTTTCAACAGATATTCCATTTTCAACTATTCCATCTCTGTCGTAAAACTTTCCAATCTACATATGTGTGCTGAAGTCTCGGAGATAATTATTGGTGGTGCTTAGTTCAACCCTTTTCTGTAAAGAAGATAAGGGATTACTGCTGCAGTTCAAA
Organism: Platorchestia sp. MABIK; assembly: GCA_014220935.1. Classification (NCBI taxonomy): domain Eukaryota; kingdom Metazoa; phylum Arthropoda; class Malacostraca; order Amphipoda; family Talitridae; genus Platorchestia; species Platorchestia sp. MABIK. The sequence continues at coordinate 26,325 of JACJUY010007531.1, forward strand.
GCTGAGCTAACGGAGTTCAAAAAAGCCTGCATTTTTTTCGTTTTGCATGTACCTCGTCTGAAAACTAGTGATCTGTGTAGCACCAGAACTTGAAGTAGTATTTTGAATCAAGGTAAGATTAAATTTGCCAACTTGTGGTCAAAGATCTTCCTTTTAAATCAAAAAACGCGACTTGAATCTGTACCTGCTTTTCTACATCCTTGTCTTACTCGAGCACTTCTGTAAATGCAATGCTAAAAAATCCTGTGCTGTCAACTACCGTGCTAGACACACCACGTAGACAACAGTATTTAAAAGTCGGATTGGGTGAAATAAAATTCACCATTGCACTCACTGCATCTCATGTGAGGCTATTGCATCACAAAACAAATGTTATTTTTTATACATCCTCGAAATAAATCAGCGTACCTATACCAGCTTACCTATTCCAATGACCGGAGACTTTAAAATTTCTGATAAATTAAGACTTTAACTACAGGCATAGGAATTTTTTCAAATCATTTAATCGAATAATAGGAAAATTAAATAGCAAATATTGATGCCTTAACGTAAAATTCCGGCAGATGTTGAAGATGAACTGAAAATTTTTTCATGCGTGATCCAGTGCGGCAATTTGATTTCGTCGTTCATACTCAATATTAAATAACAAGTATTTTTGCCGCAGAAAATAATTGTGCTTTTTCACTGAACCACTTCGTAGCTCGCAGCAGACGATTATGGCATGATTCCAATTCGAGTTCAGTTTACAGAGTTGCAGAGAAATGATAGTTATTAATAAAAGGATCAAGGAGTCTCTGGACTCAATGCCAAAGAGCCCCTACTACACTCATCCGAGAAACCTCCGTCCAAACTTTACACAATGTGTTCTGAAACTGTTGCTCTCCTTACCCAGATTTCACAGATAAAAAATTAAGTCGCTTTAATGTTTACACACAATTCATGCCGGAGTGTAGGCAAAGAAATATATTCACGAGATTGAATTGATAATTTTTAAATATCCTTCACTAATTTACGGTATGAGAGACTTTCTTAGTTCTCAGAGCCCCTCTGCGATTAGGGTGCTCCGCGTTCGTGGAATTTGATGTTTACCAAACGCTGCCAAATTTTTTTCGACAGTAAAACAAAAATCATTTTTACATTAATATTGTAGAACTTCAATGCCACTTCATTTTCCTGAATTGTGCTTGCTTCGCTTCACATTATTGGCTTCAATTATCGAGAAAGTTGAGTCTGCAAGCACATATTGAAAACACGTCTTCAAGAAATGTATTCCATGATATTCGAACTAGCATAAACACTAAGTGTTCTAAAATACTCAATTGTGCTTCTTGATTGATGAGATTTGGTATTAAAACTTTATACACTGTTAATCGATGATGTTCGAACCAGCAATAACATTAATTGGCAATTTTTAAAAATACGCAATCGTGCACATTGGTCGATGAAATATGATACTACAACAAATTTAATCGAAAATGTCTGAACCTACCGTTTTGACTCTCGTTCAAAAAATACGCAATTCTGCTTATTGATTAATGAAACAAAGGTAACATCAAACACGATATCGATTTGGTACTCACGTCTCTCCTGAGCCTCAGCAGCGTCGTCCTGCGTCTGCAGTGCGGCCGGCGTGGCCTGGACCAGAGCCCAGCACAGGAGCAGGGCGCTCGCTTCCAGGAACAGCTTAAAGAAGCGCATCTGAGGGAGAGACAGCGCTATGTCAGTATAGGGACATCCTAAGTTGCATGGAGTTGTAATCACTTTCTCAGCGGTGTTGTGAAAATAAATAACCATATATTGTTTGCAGGCGCTGCGAGTGCAGAATAGTTTTCAAGTTCTGAAAGCAAGTTAGAGAATTGGTTTGTTGTTTTCAAATAAAGTATTGTGAGTGTAGAGTATGGTTTCAAGCATTCAACAAAAAAACACAATTTCACTTTGTTAATCATAAGAATAGGTTAAAGTTTTACTACAAATGAGTTCACCATAAACAATTTTAAATATTAATAATGAACATCAAAATTCAGGCCCATGACTTACCACTTTTTCTCTCAATACCATTCATGTTGAAACTTGACGATTACTCCAAACACTGCCATACGACGAATAGAATGTTGTTAATATTTTCACCAAAAAACATGTAAGCCTCGATAATATATGACACAAAAAAGGGTGTGAAATGCAGAGCTTCAAACTTTGGAAGTCTGTACTCTTATCCAAGTCTTGAACGTCCCTCAAATTGAAATGATAAAAACATGTAAGTTTCATAATTCCTTATCTTTTCACGGTGGTTGTTATAAAAAATCTTACGAGCCTTTTTAGCGAAAGTGTACAAAAACTTGACCACCCTGTCATAAGGAATGATAAATGCTCAACTTATTTCACAGAGGAGTAAAAACAAGTAAAATCCAAAGTTTTGAAGCACAGGTTAAATATTTTCATTTGCTCACCTTGTATTCGTAGTAAAACTTGTTCGAGATGATCTACCGGCGCAAGAATCACACTTGGACTGTGTGTTCATGCCGTTGTTTCTCTTGCTTTATACTTTTGGACTCCCCAGCATTTTCGTTCCATCATAACACACCAATATTTAAATTTGAAAAATTACTGGTTTCAGTTGACGTCAAAATCTTCCAGCCATTGGTGAGAAACGAACTGGTGGACCGCGCGTCATTGTGAAGGTTGCATTCAGATGCCTACGTCACTTTGTGATGCTTGTTTGGAATGTGTAATTACAAATTTTTCTTTTATTCACTTGATTGATACTAGACGCATCTTTTTAAGAATATAAAAGTGAGGCTAAATTTCTGAGTGTTATATCAGTATTTATAATTTTCGAATTTCCAGCCCGCTGCACAGCATCCCAATATTAACATTCTGCATAGCATCTATAAAGTAACGAAACCTTAAACGACAGAATTCATGTTCTTCGGCGAAAACCGGGATGCATGAAATATGTAGCCATCCTTACTCAGGAAATTCGTATGAGATAAAACTTCTCGTCTTAGCAAGCTAATCCTAAGTCTCTTATATTTCAGTGAATTTAAAAGCTGTGTTGCAGGTGTTGGAGAACTTCATCACTTTTTTTCGAGTCTCTTGTTAACGAAGAGTGGCTCACAAGCCGGCCTGTTCCAAATAGAGCACTGTGATGGATTCATCAATTCAAAGGGAAAATTTTCATAGTATTTGATCGAGGCTACGAGGCTTTATAAAAGAAAAATAGGATTGAAATAGCTTCAGTACAAAGTTCTCCGTGATGCCTAAGTTCTCCGTGACGAACAGGTGGACCACGAGTCATTGTGAAGGTTTCTTTCAGATTCCAACATCGCTTTGTGGCGCTGGTTCAGAACATGTGATTAAATATTTCTCTTTGTTCGTTTGATTGACACTAGACGCATCTTTTTAAAATTTTAAAATGTCAACTTGTAAATCGGAACGTCATGTAAAAGCCAGTGTTATCATTATCCAATTTCCTGCACGCCGCACAGCATCCCAGCTTCAACATCATGTATTGCATCTATAAGGTAACGAAACCTTACACGATAGAATTCCTGTTCTTAGGCGGAAGTAAGGGCGTCTGAAATGAGTGTGAATTTCCTTACGCAGTTTGATATAAAACTAGTCTACTTGGACAGCAAAGTTCGAATTCCCCAATATTTCAGTCAATAATTACTTGTTAGAGCTACTACAGTTACTTTTCTGCGTGAAAGTCTCAAAAGTTGTGTTGCAAGTTTTGGATAACTTCATCACTTTCTTCGAGTCTCTTGGTAATAAAAAGCGGAGCGATTCGAGAAATTGATGGCACACCGTGATTGAATCATCAATTCACTGGGGAGATTTTCAAAACATTCGGTCGAGGCTATGGAACATTTGAATATAAAATTAAGATTGATGTTGCCGCCATGAAGTGACTTTGGAACCTAGTCGTCCGAGATGTCTCCTTCAGGCGGACTCTACCTCGCTATAAAACCAAAAGACCTGCTCAGTGGTGCGTAAAAATTAGCACACAAATTGCTTCACCTAATTGGGCTTACCAAATGAAATTCAAACTCATTAGTTGTGTTCCAACTAATAAGGAAGTGTGAAGCGCTAACACAATTGGCACTTTATGTTACGCTAAGGATTATTGATTTACTCAATACAAGCTGAGGGTGCGACCAGTGCCTCCTCTGTCTCCGTTGGTGCTCCAGCGGTGGAGGGACACTTACAAGACGTGAAGGTAACTGGAAGAGGCTACCCCGGAAAACAATTCATCGTACTGGTACTGAGCACCAGATCATTTTCGAATCAATAAATAGACTTTTTTTTTTGTCAAAGAAATGCTGCTTCACGCATGGAACACAAAACTATCAAGTTTAAATTTATGATAAGATAGATCATTAATTTTCTTCGTCGTACACCTCCAAATCTTTCTAGGTTTCGCCTGATACGAATTTTTTACACGTGTCGGGCGTCTTTCAAAGCTTGACATTATTTCTCTTAACTGCAAAGTCAATTCTATGAAGAAAAAGAGAACTTTCAGGAAGATTAGATTCTTCCACGGTTTTTGTGATATAAAAAATCGAATACGTGAAATGTATTCATCTCACGTAAGAGTATTTGTTAGCGTTGGCCATTCCATGCTAGGACTGAACTAACGTTGTTGTTTGTCTGTAAATTTCAAGAAACGGCCGAGAAAACATTTACGGTTTTGCTCTTTATTAGGAAAAGATTTACCAATATTTGAATAGTTAGCAGCGGTATTTAACGACTTGAGACGTTATACAAAAAGAAGCCTTTTCACTTCACAATTTTTTGAATAGATTATTAGAAATTTGAGATAGTTGTGCAGGGACTTTAAACTATTACTTGTATCAGTTACATTTCATTCTATTTCATCTAGAAATCACTTTCGGACAAAACAATAACAGTTTGAATTTCGGCTATAAGATGTTAAACAAATTTATCGGATATTCAGGCAGAGCAACGAAACACGATAAATCGTTATCGATATTTCTAGAATATTTTGCAGATAAACTCAAGAGTCACAACCGACGGCAATTCAACATGAAATATCACGGGTTCTAAAAATATAATGAAAAGCGAACAACTCACCACGAAGAAAGAGATCACGACAGTCAACCAGATTTATACTCGTTTTCGTTAAATCTTCAGTCTTGTCTTACCCGATTGTGGCCTGTCAAATGACTCAAAAATTATATCAATAAGAAAATGGATTAGACATTATTTATTTAAGCATTAGACTTCAGACTTTCAATTTTAGTGCTACGTTCCTTTAGCCCATTTCAGCGAAAAAGTAAGAATAAAAAGGCTCCTCTAAATTCTTTTCCAACTTATGTTGAGTTTACTTCCAAACAATACTTTTAACAAACAAAAATCTCGGCTGCATTCACCATAAATATCTTTGTAACTTTTTTCGAGTTTGTTTTCAACAAATAGCCAATGTATTAATACCGAATGATAAATTTCAACGTCATTAAATGATAAAAGTAAACGTTTAGGTTTCCACCATGTTTAACTATTCCACATGCAAACAAAACGATGAGAAGAGACTGGGAAGTCATTTAAATGTTCAACTCCTTTGAATTATTGATGATGGTGAATACAATGGCAAAACATCAATACAAAACGCTCGTCCCCCGATGAACGCAGTGTAAACATTTTTGAAAACTGCATAATATGTACGGTACAAACTGTTCAATTTTCATGGGAAATTTATTTATATTGATTGAAATCTGTTAAGAAACTCTTCTGACGCAAAACTGAAAAACGAGAGGGCACTCAAGGGGAGATTTCATTTCAAAAATATTTTCACGAATGAGGTATACTTTTAGATTCTGCCCGTAAATAATACAGTCATTTTGACGGCATTTGTAAGCTGATATTTCTCAAAACTTAATTTCACTGCTAGCCAGCAACAGTTTTTCACATCTGTTTAGTGTAATGGAAACGTTTCCATGTGACTTCGAATTTGCATATTTGTTCATTCAAGCATTCATTCATTTTAATCATTTAATTTTTAATCTTAACCAATAAATTTAGCAATTTAATCACTTGATTTTTCCTTTTAATATTTTAATTTTTCATTTATAATCCTTTAATTTTTATTTTAAATATTTTATGGTTTTTGCGTATAACTTTTATTTTATGTAATTCAGTCAAATGTTCTTAGTCCACTATAGCAGCGCCAACTATGAATGAAAGAAAAAGTATTTCTACGATTGAAAGCATTTCGATTGCATAACGCAACAGACTGTAGAACGGGCATCTGAACACTACACAATGACAGGATATTTCTGTTGTTGGCTTGTAATTTATTCATTGGGACAGGCAATGGTTTTTTGTCTCGCCCTGAGCAATCTTAATACTCAAATTTACCTGCTTTGAATAAATGAAACTAAGTCCGGCTATACGAAATTCAAGTGAGTAGCTTTGAAGAAATGTTAACTTTCACCTATTACATTGCCTAAGCATTGGTTCAATGAATAATTATTATTGGTTAATGTTTCAGGACAGCAAATATATTATAAGGTCAGCGAAATTGGCAAACTTTTCTTGTATAGTCTCGAACAGTAATTTCGAGACGACTTGCTCAATTCTTAGTTAAATTTTGTCTCCGAATCTGAAAAATAACATAAAACAAAAAATATCTCACCCTAATACTAGAGTGAACAACTGTTAACGTCAATGTGTGTAATTGATACAGTCACTGTATTCAAATTTCCGTGCCCTCGTAAATAAAAAACATGGGCCAACATGTAACGAGAAAGCTCTGGAAAAGCTGATGTGAAGTGAAGGAATAAGTGAGGCAAACGCAAGGAATTGCACGTGAGTGACGCTTGTAAAATGAGAATATATCGAGGAATGTTATTTACATACATAGAACGAACATTAAATCGTTTTTTGAAATCTTCATAAATGTGTTGAATTGGTTCTTAACTTAAATGTTGACTCAAACTAAATTTTTAAAATTCATTTGCATATTTCCGTCACTGTGAACCCTGAATATGTTCAAAAAAGATGACGCATTAAGACAAAAATGGATAATGAGCAGCTAAATTTCGCAAGCACGCTCTGAAGCGAGAGAAATGATTGGAATAAAAAACAAATTGAGGTTTTACGTTTTATCAAGCGAGTCTTTTAATTCATTATGCCGTAAAAATAATTATTTTCTCCCGACAAAAGTTGATCCAACAATTTTTTCGACCACGAACCAATCTAAATTTTTCTCCTATAAAAGCTGATTAGTTAATTTCACCTACCATGAATTATTCGGGTAACTTCTCCAGCCATGAACCAATTCGTTCATTTCTCTGGCCATGAATAGATCCAATATTGCTCCTCAGCCATGAACGCTTTATGTAGAGTTTGGTTGCAAGGAATCTGTCAATTCCTTCAGATATAAACTTTTCATAAATTTCTAAGGAACCAATTTCTCGAGGACCAACTCCAATGAATAAACAATCGGTCAATCCTTTATGAATAAACAATCTGTTAGTTCCTTTTGAATGAATGAATTATTCATTTGTCGTGTTCTAGAGGACTTACAAATGAATCGAACTCGATCCCGTGAACTGATTCATCAATTTCTCCACGCAAAGGCAGTCTCAATCGATCAACGCATCAAAAATAATCCTGTTTTGATAGGGAGTTGTCTTTCCTGAACCAGTTTATCCGAAAAGTTCTAATTCCTAACTCCATTTATCCAGGAACTTAACTTTATTGAGCCCGTTTTTCTTAGATGTGGTCTTCACTGAGCTAGAATATCTTGGATGCTGTCTTTAATGAGCTCGTTTACCCAGGAAGTTGTCTTCACTAAGCCTGTTTCTCTGTGAAGTTGTTTTACTGAGCTCGTTTATCTCGTAAGTTGTAGTCAGTGTACTCGTTCATCCAAGATGATGTCTATTCAGCTCGTTTTCCAGTGAATTGTTTTCACTGAACACGTTTATCCAGGAAGTTATCGCTGCAGAGAGAAGCTCAGCAATAATCACATCATCAATTATCTGACTCGGACAAACGATAACCCGGTCACTATTCCAACCATTCGGAATAGCACCAACTATAGTCGAACATGTTACGTCCAGAAAATCAGAACGTAAAGTTCACAATGCCCCATGATTAAAATCTAGATTTTTAGCGAGCATTCAATTCAATTCCAATAAAAGGCAACAATTCACGAAATCGCCTAAAGCACTATTGATATTCATCTTTAACACTTTGACAGGGACCTGACCCACCGTTGATCCCTGAGGAGATTTTCATTTTGCTGCAGACCGACCAATATAGTCACAAACTCGAATTTCATAAACAATGAATATTAAATGAAGGTACGATTTGTTCAATGCTCGCTATTTTCAAAATTGATTTCTTCAATCAATTCAGATTTGGGTTGAATTTTGAACTTTGGTTGAACTTGCCGCAGTTAAATGTTAATTTATATCGTATGAGATCGACTTCAGTCTTAAAACAAATAACTAACGATGCTGGAGAAATGCATATTCAGCTTCTACATCCATCAGGTTTCTTATGATATACCTGGCGGTCGTTATTGAAGTATAATGTCATTTTCCTATCATTTTGAATATCTTTAGTTCCCAACTTTATACATACCCGCAGTTGAAGGTAAAAAGATCATACGATACTCGGACTCACGTACTAAAACATGCCCAAGTCTCATGTACGAGAATTTCTAACTGAATAAATTATTTTCCAAATAACCAATTAGATGATAACATCATGACAAATACAGTATTTAGAATATTCTTTACATCGTATTTTCATAGGTGTCAATAAACGGGAATAAGATCTGGTCAGCAAATTCTTTGATTTAAAATACTGAGATTCGAATCTAGCAAATTGCCGCGTGGGGTTTCGTAACCAGAAAAAACTCACACAGAGACGTCAGGCTATAAACTCAGGGTGAAAACATGATTGAAAAATGAATGAAAGGTCTTGTATTAAATGCGTAATGTTACCCTACCAATTCATTTATTTTTTTATATATCTACACGGAATGGTCTTCATTACACACAAGACTTCTGCCAGTCTCCCACTCTGGCAGAAAAGCAAAAGACTTTCTTTGCCATCAGAGCCACAAATCTTTGTATGCTCCCCAATCGCTCCAATCTGTTTCACCTTCTACAGGTCCAATAACGAGTGCACTTTGGTTCTGATCACGGCATAAAATTTAATATTTACTTGTCAATAGTCATTTTCGAGTAGAATTTTCTTCTACATTGACATGAAATTCCTAAACTTTTGTTGCGCGAGTTCATTGCTTAAGCCGCCGTCACACGAAGACCAAATGGTAACGTTCCGTCATAATCATCTGCAGTCGGCGGCACCAGTCGGTCTGTCCAGCGCCACGAAACCGTCAGATTTCATCCTTAGTTTGACACCAACTTAGTAATACTATGATTTTCGGTTCTGAAATCAGGGTATGACTAAGCTGGTCCCAAACTAAGGCTTAAATCTGTCGGTTTCGTGGCCGTAGACATACCGACTGGTGCCTCCGACTGTTGATGATTATGACGAAACGTTATAATTTGGTCTCCGTGTGACGGCGGCCTTAGACAAAACATGCTAAACGCTGGGAAGGGTGTTTGCCAAAAATACATCAAAAGAGGCTTGCGAAAATTAATGAAACACTTTAGTTAGGTCACATCAACATATGCTACGTTTTGTATAGGAAGACAGGTGTTTGTCGCCTGTCCACATACAACTGATAAAATACCTGTAAACAAGGAAAAACTAGTTTTCAGCTAAATGTAAGTAAAAGTTATTTCAAATAATTATTGAAACTGTGCACAGGTCTTTACCATTTGGTAACCATCATAAATTAACTACCTACTCTAGGGACCTTGACATACATTCTTCGAACAAGTTTCGAAGCCAAAACTACGTAGCTTTGAAGTCCCGAAATCGGGTGTTTTATCGGAAAGCGTCAGTCCTGTTATTTCTAAAGAAGATGAACTAGATATTTCACTTCTACAAAATTTTTGGATTCAATCTGATGGACGAGAATAGCACGACGAGTACATCGTTGCAACCGTGATTTCCTTCCTTAACTCGCAAATAAACCAAAAAGCACGCAGAACAACCAATAGGTAAATGTTCATCAGGAACTTGAAAACGAAGAACACAGCACGGAGTGAAATCATTTTAATTTCATTTCTTTCTTTTCATACCTAATCTATAAAGTAAAGAAACTAAAAAACTAGTAGTCCTATTTTTCTTAAACGTTTCGGAGTCCAGCTCCATCATCAGTAAGTCAAATCTGAAATTTACAATGAAAACGGTTAAAAATGCAGTGTTATTTTAAATTTTTTCCTATTCTACAAGTAAATGAACTAAATATAAATTTGCAAAGGGAATGAACTGGTGGTATTATTAAGAACCAGTTTGTCTTTAGCTATGTACAATGATTCTAAAATTCTCAAATCCTAATCATTAGAAGCAGAACATAAAATTTTGAAATCATCTTCAGACACACGGGCACTGCACTGCTCCGCATGAAGGCGCACAGAAGAATGACCGGGCTGCACCCACGTCAAGTTCGCACATTTTCATGTACGTGTGTTGCAGCGTCCGTGTGCGTGAAGGATGCG